>CAUYPK010139989.1:0-99749 GCA_963574355.1 Loris lydekkerianus | reverse complement strand
TACGCGCTCAGAGATCTCTCCTCAGAGGTCCCTCCTCAGAAGCAGCATAACAAAATCCAAACTTGGCAAAGAGCCACAGTATACAAAATAACGATAAGAGGCAAAGAGCCGCATTCATTTTGGCCGGGAGCCGCATGCGGCTCGAGAGCCGCGTGTTCGCCACCCCTGGTGTAGACCTTTGCCAAGACTCAACAAAGTGTATGCATCCTGTGGATGTGTTTTATTGTATGTCAGTTATGCTCAATAAAGTTAATCTTAAAAATATCACTCAGACACAAGGCAACCTTCACAAGACTGAGATGTGAGGTGGGGACCCATCACAGGAGAGCCCCCACAGGGAGCCCCCTTCAAACACTCCTGTGCCAGGAATGCTGTTGGCACCTCCCCCTCCCTCCTGCCATCCTGTTCAATGTCTAGGAACCTGCCCAGAATGGACTGCAGGGGCAGACCCTTGCCCACTGTCTTCCTACTGGGTTGGACCACAAGGTGCCAGCAGGACACCAAGGGCGGAGGGAAGTCAGAGGGAGTGCTCATTCCTCTAGCAACTCCTGCAGGTTGTTGTCAGCTGTCCTTGTCCCTGGACTGAAGGCCCCTCAGCCCTGCCTGCACCACTCTTCTTTCCAGTTTTTGGTAGTCCTTCCATCCTCTTACCCTTCCAGAATCTGTACTAAATGTAGCACAAGGTGTTTGGGGTGAAACAGATCTCAGACAAGCTCTCAAAGACAAAGCCTGTGCTTCACGAAGCATCAGTTCTTTTCCACTGCCTTGGCCCAAGTTTGTCCCTTGGTTCCCTAAGGAGCCTAAATTTGTCAGTAGCAAGGGCTACTAGCGGGGATACTGATTGAGAGGACACCAGAGGCCTGGACCCTTGCAGGGAACCCAGCAGGGTTAAGAGCCCACTGTGGTTCCCCCACTGCTATGCTGTCTCCAGTGATGGCCACAGTCACGGCTCCCATGGCTACCGTGTCCTGGATGCTGGCTACATTATTTCATCTCTCCCTCATGCCAACACTGTGATGTAGACATCTGTTTTTGTACACAATCTAGCTGGAGTTCAGCAAAATCAAGTAACTTGTGCAAACTCACACTGCTTTAAGTGGCAGGTTCTGACTGAAATACCAGTCTGAGTTTTAATTCCAGTGTACCTGCTGCTGCCTTCCTTATTTTTTTTCTTTTTTCTTTTTTTTTAAGAGACAGAGTCTCAGTTTGTCACCCTTAGTAGAGTGCTGTAGCATCACAGCTCACAGCAACCTCCAACTCCTAGGGTTAGGCAATTCTCTTGCCTCAGCCTCCCAAGTAGCTGGGACTACAGGTGCCTGCCACAATGTCTGGCTACTTTTTTGCAGTTTGACCGGGGCTGGGTTCGAACCCGCCAACCACGTATATGGGGCTTGCACCCTACTCACTGAGCCAGAGCTGCCACCCTGCTGCCTTCCTTATTAGTGGGGGTGAAAGATCTCACCTCGTCTGAGTGGTTCCCTCACAGGTAGGACCCAGGGCCTGAAGGGTGGCATTTCCTGGCATGACTCCAAAATGCCGCAGTGAAGCCCTGGACTCCAGGCTCTCCTGAGTCGGGAGTCGGGAAGTGAGGGGGAAGGCAGCTAGCCAGGCCACCTCTCCAGCTGGCCCCCATGGCCTCTGCCATGCCCCACAGTGGAACAGAGCCTAGCGAACTCACTGGAAAGTTCACCTGTCCTTGGCATGGACAGCCTTACAGTGTTCTGGTTTCTTGGAAGGCAGTTAAAGTGTCAGGCTATCCAGGTAACTGAAGCACTTTAGGAGGGGTGTCCCAGTCTTTGTAGCTGAGTGCCGGGACTGACCTCATCTCATGGGCCTTCGTGCTCAGCCTCCCAAACACCCCATTGCGTTCTCTGTAATTATTTTTGGAGCATATGAGACATTCCTGTAGAATTTAAAGCATGTACATATAACGACCACCCTTATATGTTGCCTGGATCTTAGAAGCCCCATATGAGCATCTCCCTTTTTCTCCTGGACCAGGGTCTCAAGATCAACACTATGATGTTCTGAGAAGAACACCTCTGGTGTGTGGGGGTGGGGGTCGGGGAAGGGCTATTCTGTGGCTGTAGGGAGCTTAGTGGCATCCCTGCCATTTGCACCCCATGATGTCAGGAGCGCGCTTTCCCCACATCCACTGCACCTCAGGGGGTCACGATCAAGTGCATCTCCAGACCTTGTCAAATATCCCTGAGGGCAGGGGACAAAATAACCCTGTTGAGAACCTCTGCCCTAGAAGAAACCACTGGATAGCGACAAACCACCATTCTGATGTCTAGGTTTGTGTGTGCACTTCCAAAGCAGCATTGTTTTGTTTTGTAAGTTGTAAACTTCCTGTATGTGGAGCCATACCGGACATCCTCTCTCACATCTCATCTGGTTTCTTTCGCTAAGCACCGTGTTTGTGAGATTCATCCTCACCACCGCATGCAGTTGCCTTGTGTCCATGTTCGTTGCTGTGCTGTGTCCTGTCGTGTGAACAGGCCACCGCTCTCCATTGATACTCTACCACTGATGGCTCACCGTGGGCTGTCTGCAGGTGGCGCTGCTGGCAGTAACTGCTGGGAGCTCTCCAGCACCACTCTGCTGGTACACATGTGGGTGTGTCTCTCCAGGGCACACACTAGGATCACAGGGCATAGGTGTCTCCAGTGATTTTCTTTTTTGAGTAGTTGTACTAAATGGGCCTCTTGCTGACAGAATGTGACATTCCTACTGTACCAACTTTTGCCAGTATTTGAAATGGCCAACTTTTAATTTTTTGCCAATGATGCATCTGTACATTTTGTACTAACTTTTCATGCCCTGCTTTGTCTGCTCACAAGGGGAGCCTGCCTCCCATGCTGTCCTGAGTGTCCCAAGCCTGCCATCCCTGTTTTTCCCACTGCATTATGGGTGCCTTGCGCCTATCCCCTCTTGTGGCCTAAAGACCCCCCTGAAGCAAGGATGTGGCCTTCCCCTGTGTGCCACTAGCCCCGCAGAAGGCTGTGTGCTGGGTGGATGAACTAATGATTCTGGGAGGTGGGCCACAGGTGGGCTGGTCTCTCTGACAAGATCCGGAGAAGCTGCACCCATCAGGGCTAAGGGCTGGGCCCAGGGCTCTTTCCCTTCCCAGTGGGATCCTCAGCCCCAACTGCTCCTTAGCTGAGAGAACAAAAGCAAAAGACCCAGAGTCCTCCTCCTTCTCCTTGTTCTCCACCCAGCTCCACCCCCAAATGCACTTAGTCCCAGAAGCCACATGGGGCCCTAACAGGGAGTTGGCAGAGAGCCCACTTAGTGCACTGGCCCTTCTTCCCTGATGTGGCTGGATTTCTGGATGGCCTCAGGTGGGGAGGGAAGGGAATTGGGTGGTGGTGTGGGATTTTGTATTTCTCTGATACATTTTGGGAACAACAACAGTGACCAAATTCTCACCATCAGAGAGGATATCCAGCAAGGTTTGGGTGGGGAGGGCAGATGGGCACCAAGAGGCAATAGTGGGCAAGGCCAGCAACCTAGAGTGCTGAGAGCAGGGGCAACAGGTGGAGGACAGCCACAGACAGGAAGCCGTCCCCTCGGACAGAAGACATGGCGACTGTGGGCAGGCCACCTGGAGTGGCTGAGGACAGGTGTGTGGATGGCATTGGTAACCAGCAAGTGTACTTAGTTGGTGCCCACTGCATGCAGGCACCACATAAGGGGTCATCATCTTATTTTCCTCTTAAGAAATAGGGCTGACGTCATTCCACTGTACAGATGAGGCCTCTCAGGCTCAGAGATGAAAGCAGTCTTTCTGTGGCAGAGGGCCCACTCCTGCCAGGGCTGGCAAATGGACCCAGGAGCTTCCCCTGCACCACACTGCCCTTGAAGGTCACAGTCACAGCAAATCCAAGCTACATGTACAACAGGGAGAGGGTGTGTTACCATGGACTGAACTATATCCCTCCCCTCAACTCATACGTTGAAGCTCTGGCTCCCAGTGTAGCCGTAGCTGGAGATAGAGTCTTTAGGAAGTAATTAAGGTTAAATGGAGTCATAAGGGTGGGGCCTTAATCTGATAGGACTGTGGCCTCCTAAGAAGAGGAAGACAGTGAGATCTCTGTCTCTCTCCATGTGCACGGACCGGGTGAGGAAAGGCCACGAGAAGACATAGTGAGAGGGCAGCCATCCACATGTGGGAAGAGGGCCCTCACCAGAATCAGACCATGCTGGTACCTTGATCTTCCAGCCTCCAGAAGTAAGAGAAAATAATTTACTGTGTTTTAAACTGTTTAGGGCAGTGGTTCGGAAAATAATTTACTGTGTTTTAAACTGTTTAGGGCAGTGGTTCTCAACCTTCCTAATGCCTCCTAATGCCGTGACCCTTTATTAAAGTTCCTCATGTTGTGGTGACCCCAACCAAAAAAATTATTTTCATTGCTACTTCATAACTGGCTACTGTGATGAATTGTAATGTAAATATCTGATATTGAGGATGTATTTTCATTGTTACAAAAGGGGTCGCAACCCACAGGTTGAGAACCACTGGTCTAGGATATTTTGTTGCCGAAGCCCCAGAAAGAGGGCAGAGCAGAAAATGACTTTAACAGCCTCCAAGAACCCAAGTGGGTCTATCAGAGATCTTGGGGACCCGGCAGGGTGGGGCATGAGAGCCTGATGAGATCAGAGATCAGAAGAGTAGGGAGCCCTTTAGAAATGATGAGATCCCACTGGAGGGGGGAGGTAGGGGGGTGTTAGAGGGTTCAAAGTGAAAGAGTAATTTGGTTGCTCTAGTTGGCGCCCACCATCGGCCCAGAATACCTCTCTCCCTGCACTTTCAAAGCATTTACGGTCTTGAAGCCCCACACAGGTGACTCCTTATAAAGTCTCCTGAAGGAGTAGGGTTGCCAGATCAAATACAGGATGTTCAGTTAAGCCTGAATTTCAGATAAACATGTAATAGTATTTTTAGTATAAGTATGTTCCAAATATTGCATGGGATATACTTGTAGTAAAAGATTATTTGTTCATTACCAGAAATTTATTGAGGCATCCTAAATTTTTATTTGCTAAATCCGGCAACCCTAAGGAGGAGGCCTGTGTTTACGTCATCTCCATTTGATGGGGAAATTGAAAGGCTCCTCCAAAGGTGCTCAGCTAGTGGGCGGCATGGCTGGCACGGGGACCTGGGCACCTCGGTTCCAAGTCCTGGCTCTTTCCCCTCCACACAGCTGCCACCTCTAAGAGGTAATTGCTAAACAGAGTTGCGACCTGACATCTGGGGCATGTGTCAAACCACAACACAGCCTGTCTTCCCTTTCATCAGGCACGGCCCGCCGGGGGAGCTGCCAGAGCCAGGCGAGGGAGGGAGAGCCTTCACTTCAAAGGCCAAGAATTCCAGCACAGCCCTCAGGTTTGCTTTTGGCTTCATTTCTCAGACTCACTCAGCTTTGGGGACTGAGGTTTTACTTGAATATAGGAAAAACATATTATTTGTTTTTTTCTACTGGGGGGGGGGTTTACCACCCTCTCTCGTGGATGCATTGCCGTTTTCCAAATTCTTTTACATTGATCTGTTACTCCTCACACAACACTGGGAAATGCCTCCTTGTACCATTGTCCCCATATTACAGATGAAAAAACTGAAGCATGGAGCACTTCTGTGTCCATGGGACACACAAGGGGACTGGCTCCTTAGTCTCTTTTCTGGCTCAAGGCTTTTGCTAGGCTCCCATGGAGAAGGATAAATCACTTGACATGTGACATTGCTCCTGGGTGCAGAATATAAATCTTCCTGAGCCAGAGCCCAATGAACCAAGTTTCCCATTTCCTCTCTCCCATGTCTTCTTCCTCTGCCTTGCTCCTGTAGGAGGAAAGATCATAATGTTTCTACAAAGAGGTAGTTCCTGTGTGTGTTTAGGCCAACTCCTTCCTTCTTCTCCTTCTGCAGAGCTTCCGTTGCTCTGGTTCAGAGTTAATATCCAAGGGATATTTCATCCAAAGCCACCAAAAAATGCACAGTCAACACTGGCATTTCAGAAAGATTATCAGCCATAGGCAAAGAATGAAAAATGAGTCCAGGTGCTTCTTTACTTCCCAACAGAAAAGCCTGTTGTCCAAGACCTCTGGCCAACAACCGAGGTCTCCCTGCCAAAGTCCCCAGAATAGTGATGAGGATGCTGTGGAGGGAGAGCCCACAGCTGGTGCTGCAGCTCTGTGCGGAGGCCAGGCCAACTGCAGCACACCCTGCCCTCCCCACACGTGTCTGCTTGCATGTGCTGGGACCAGGGGCTCTGGTGAGGCAGAGGCCTCTGTGAGACAGCTCAGACAGATCTTGGGCTGGGCTTCTTGCCTCACTGGAGATGGGAAGGTGATGTGTTGGAGACACTCTTTGGGGTGCCAGTGCAGAGGGGAACATGTGTGTGAACAGCACTGGTTCATCCTTCAAGTGCTACCTCCTGCCACAGGCAGCCTGGCTAGTCCTACCCTCCAGAGACAGGAAGGATGAGTGAGCTTTATCCCTCACGCCCATTTCAATGGTCAGGGAAAGTTAGAAGAGGAACAGTATTTCTAATGAAGTGCCTCACAGTTAAGAACAGGGTGAAATGCACAATGATTATAAGAGCCCCCTCCCTGGCTTCCCATCTCCCCCAATCTCACTACTGCTGGTGGCATCTTCCCGAGGGCTGCCCTTCTTGGATTGAAGTTGGGGATCCATAGAAGTTTGCTGACAACTGTGAAACTGGGTTCAGATTCAGGGTCCAGGCACTGAAGATGGCCTTGATCTGGCTCTGTCTTTGCCTTGCAGACATGTGGGCCAGGTCCCACTGCCCGGCATGTTCAGATCACCATGCTCCTATGGGTTCCAGGCTTCCTCCCTTAATCCCTCACCCACTGGCTCAAGGCCCATGTCTCCCTTCCACCCTCATCTGATCTCCATGGCACTTGCTGTCTACACCAGCCATGTTGTACGTGTTCTAAGGCTATCCAGGTTTGTTATCTTCTTGTGATAACCACATCTCACAGGTGCCCAGAGCTTCCCAATGGACAAAGCTCTTCCACAAGACATATTTATTCCCCAGGGCAACCCTATAAGTTTACTCTCCCCAATTTGCAGATGGCCTGAAGAAGTGGCTACAATTAGTCTGATTTTAAATTACTGGTTTGAGGGGGCTGAGACTGCCTTCCGGAACTGATGGGCTCCTGATGCCCACCCTCCTATACCCCACAGTACAAGACTCTGCAAAGGCCTGAGGGCACAGGTGGGGTTAGTAAATGTCAAGTGGAGGGAGATGTGGCCCTCTGACCCTCCTAGATAGACCTTAGTAGGACTGTCAAATCTCCCCAGAGACAGGGTTGCAGAGATTATTACCAATTTTTCAAAATTAGAGGGGTTTGCAAGCCTGGATGTGGGCTTTGGCATTTCAGGGATAGTGGTGGTCCTTCAGCAGGTCACTGTCCCAGAATGGGTGCTCCTGTCTGCTCCCACAGCCCCTCCTTCCAGGGAGACCTCCAGGCCCCTGGGGAGGAAGGAGAGGGAGGTTGGAGGGTCTCTCTGTCCGCAGGGCCGCTTCAGAAGGTAGTATGAGGCCGCGTGAAAAGCGAGAAAGGGACCTGCCTCCTGTGAGTCCCAGAGATGCCCAACACCGGGCTGTCAAGAAAGGGCTCCCCAAGACCGAGCTGCCTGGGAGGACGCCCCGCGCCAGCGCCGGCCCCATGGCGGTCCCACAGCGCCACCTAGCGTCCCCTGGGGACGCGCGTCCCTCTCCAGCCGCGGAGGGCGCTGTCCAGGCCCGAGCGCATCGCCAGGCCCGGCTCCTGCCAGGCGCTGTCACGCCACCTCCAGCGCCGCCTGGCCCACGCCCGTCTTGTCCACGCTGCCCCTGCTCCTCACTGCACTCTTCCCTTCCTATTCCGTCAAGTCATTTCAGGAGGCAAATGAAAAAGCTATAATGTAAAACAAGAAAGGGCCTCACAAAGGCCGTGCCATCCCTGAGAACCTGCCCTGTCCCCACAGCTATCCTGAAAGGCGACGATTCCCAGACCCACTTTGCAGAAGAGAAACAGTTTCACAGAAGTGGAGTAACATAAACGTGTACAAGTCGACCCCGCTAGTGCGAGACAGAGCAGGTATTCACAGTAATTCCAAAGCCCGCCGGTCCCAGCCCCGCCCCCCTCCGCCCCGAACCAGCGCTGTTACCACCACAGTCTGCTTAGCGTGCCCCTGTTGTGGCGAGAGAACACTCTCCCGCCAGACAGATGTGAGTTCAAATCATAGCTGTTTGAGCCTGGACAGACGCTGCCACCTCACAGCCTTACCTTACGACCCTCCAGCAGTCCCTCCTCTCCTGCCACAGCTCCGGACCCGGGACTTGCTATCCTCTGATCGCCTACAGCCCTACTCTGCAGGTGGTTTGTAAACACGCCGGGAAAGTCTTTGACACTTCTCTCTAACTCGCCTGTTTAATTCCTGACCAGCCTTAGTGATTTCTTGTAATGAATAAAGTGAGATGGAAGCGATGCCGTGTGGTTTCTAAGACGAGGTTGAAAAAGGCTCGGGCTTCTCTCACTTTTGGAATCCAGCCCCAGTGATGATACGATTTTGAGGAATTGCGTGGTTCTTACAGTTGCTTCCTAGTTTGTGTTATTTTGTGAGTCTTCATGAACTAACAGCCTCGGTATAGAACATTCATGGTCTGCAATCTGGAATTACTCCCTAATGGTATCATGGAGGTGTTTTTGTCTAACTCCACCGAGGAGGACTTCCACTTCCATCCAAGACAAAGGAACAGGGACTAGACTTCCCTGAAACAAACAAATAAACAAATTAAGTTAGTCAACTCATGCTGGGAAAAATGCTACACACTTCATTGCCGAATATCACTGTGGTCACCTTCCCGACCTTTACTCCCCTTGTGAAGCTGTGCACCAATCCCAGCGCCTAGTCCACCCTTCAAAGCAATTTTGGAACTTGTTTTCTGGAATGGCCACCAAAGCTGTCATCATATTATCTTTGATGTTATGAATGTCATCAAAATGTCTTCCTTTCAATATTTCTTTTATCTCAGGGTAAAGAAAAGTCATTGGGGGCCAGATCACGTGAGTAGGGAAGGTTTTCTAATACAGTTTCTTGTTTACCAGCTAAAAACTGCCTCACAGAGCCAAGTCAGCACTATGTTGTGAGTTGGCGAAAAGTTCAGGTTGTTCTTGTTTAACTTTTTTACACAACCTTTTCAGTGCTTCCAAATAGCAAATGTGCTTAGCTGTCCAGCTGGTACAAATTCATAATGAATAATACCTCTGATGTCAGAAAAGGATAGCAACATCGTTTTGACTCTTGGTTTGGATGGCCAGAACTTTCTGGTAGTGAAGAATTGGCTGACTTCCATTGTGGGCTTTGATGCTTTGTCTCAGGGTGGTTTTGACACACCCACATTTCATCACCAGTGATGACATGCCCCCAAACATCGTCTTGCCTACAGAGAGGTCTTGGCAATCTTTGACTCTGCTTTGCTTTTGTTCATCTGCTCCCTTGGGACCGTTTTGCACACGCCTTTCTCATGCCAAGATTTTCAGCTAAGACTTTCCTGTTATTCTATTGCTGTTGACTTGGTCTTCTATGCTTCTCACTATCAGCTGGTACTTTCGATGCACAATTTGATGAACTTTTGGGATGTTTTTGTCAGTTATGCTTATAATAGCAATTAGGTATGTAGCACTTTTTCTAGAATGAGTTCACAAACTTAATGGTGAGACCTTTCTGTATATGAGTTCTACTAATGACATTCTGGAACAGGCAACACATTAGAGACAGTAATAAGATCGGTGGTTTCCAGGGATTCAAGGGGAGGAGAAAGGGATGAAATAGGTGAAGCACAAGGACTATTTAGGACAGTGAGACTATTCTGAGTGATACTTTCATGATGGATACATAACATTGTGCATTTCTCAAAACCTACAGAGCTGTACAACACAGAAAGTGAGTGCTAAAGTAAACTGAGGATGTTAGTTCAAAATAATGTATCAATATTCGCTCATCAGTGGTAACAAGTGTGCCTCACTAGAGCAACATGCTAATAACAGGGGAAACTGTGTGTGCATTGAGAGGAGAGGTGGAACACGGGATCTGGGTTCATGCTGCTCAGTTACTTTGTAAAACTAAGCCTGCTCAGGCGGTGCACGAGTAGGGTGGCTCAAAGGAGTAGAGTGCCAGCCCCATATGCTAGAGGCGGCGGGTTCAAACCCAGCCCTGGCCAAAACTGCCAAAAACAAACAAACAAACAAAAAAAACCTAAGCCTGCTCTAAAAAATATATATATATATATATATATATATATTAAAATTTCTATATTTAATATTATTATAAATATATTAAAGGTATTATTTTATATTAAATTTTTCAAAGATAATTGTTTAAACAAAAATAGTAATGATACATTTTAGGCTTTGTAATAGATATAAAAGTAAAATGTGTGGTAACAAGGACTAGGAAGGGAAAGACAGAAGTACAGTGTAGTAAGTTTCTTACATATGAAGTGACATAGTATCACTTGAAGGTATTCTGTGCTAGAGCTGTGTACTATAAGTCCTAAATCAACCGCTAAAATAAAAATATAACAACCCAACAAAGGTTATAAAAAAGAATAAAAAAATACTCAACTATTTGGAAGAAAGAAAAGAACAGATTGGACAAATAAAAATGGAATAGTGAGATGATAGTTAAAAACTGCCCACAAAGAAAACCTTAGACCAAGATGGCTTTCCCTGGCAAATTCCAACAAATATTTAAGAAAGAAACAATAACAGCTCTACACAAACTCTTCTTCCAAACTAAAGAGGACGAAATATTTCCCAATTCATTCTGAGGCCAGCATTATCCTGATACCAAAACCAAAGACATAGAAAATATAACTACAGATTAATATCTTTTATGAACATAGATATATTAATATCTGTAATATCTAATATGTTTTATGAACATAAAACATAAAAATATTTTACCAAGTCAATCATTAAAAGTGTAATATTCTTATCAAGTGAGATTTATCCCAGGCAGATGGGGTTTTTAACATATAAAACTCAATCAATTTGATTCACCATTTTAGTAAATAATCAAAGTAAAACCCTGTGTTCATCTCAATAGGTGCTGAAAAAGCATTCGGTAAAATCCAGCATTTTTCCTGATTAACAAAAGAAACTCTCTGACAAGTAGGAATAAAAGGAAATTTCTGCAACCTGACAGAGGATCTATGAAAAACCTATAGGTAACATACTTAATGTGAAAGATCAAATACTTTCCCTCTAAGATCAGGAGCAAGGCAAGATGTCCACTTTTACCACTGCTATTTAGCTTTGTAGTGAAGGTTCTAGTCAATGTAACTAGTTCCTCCAAAAAAGAGAAGAAAAAAAAAGCCTCCAGATTGAAAGGAAGAATTAAAGTTGTAGTTATTCAGAGACAGCATTATTGTCTGTGTAAAACATCTGATGGAATCTACTCACAATGGACAACAGACCTAAACATAAAATGTAAAACTATGAACCTTATAGAAGAAAACATAGGGGAAAAAAGGTTGTGATCTTGGGTTAAACAAAGCTTGGCCCACAAATTTGGTACCATAAAAATTAAAAACTTCTTTTTAAAAGATGTTGTTAAGAGAATACAAAAGTAAGCCACATAACATCATAAAATATTTGGAAAAATATTTTAATATTTTTGTGTCCAGAATATATAGGAATTCCCCAAATTTAATTATAAGAAAATAACTCAATTTATAAAGTAAGCAAAAGATTTGAATAGACAAATAACTGAATAACATAAATGAATGGCTAATTAGCACAGGAAAAGATGCTCAAGATTATTAGTTGTTAGGTCAATGAAAATTAAAAACCATAATGAGATAGCACAGCGTGCCTATTAGAATGGCTAAAATTAAAAAAGAATAATTGTACCAAGTGTTAATAAAGATACTGAAGAAACAAAATGCTCATGCAATGTCCATGGAGATATAAAATGGTATAACTACTTTGTAAAATTTTGGGAGTTTCTTTAAAAGTTAAATATACATCTACCATAGGATTCAACCTTCCATTCCTAGATACTTACCCAAGAGAAATGAAAATGTATGTCCAAAGACTTGTACACAAATGTTCATAGAAGCTTCGTTTGCAGTAGCCAAAGATTGGAAACAATACAAAAGTCCCTCCGCAGATAATGAGTCACAAACTGTAGTACACTGATACAATAGATTACTCAGCAACAAACAGGCTGTTCATACACATGGCACCATGGAGGAGGCTGACAATAATTATGCTGGATGGAAGAATCCAGACAAAGAAACAATAAAAACTTGTGATGCCTTTTGTATGAGATTATAGAAAAGGCAAACTATGGTGAAATAAAGCAGGGGCTTCCAGGGGATAGAGTTATGTGGGAAGAGCAGGAGGAAGGGGCACAAGAAAACTTTTGGGATGATGTATATGTTCATTATTTTTTTAATTTCAAATTAATACAAGAGTATAAATTTTTAAGTTACGCTGTTTTTACTTCTAGGATAAAGTTCCATTTGAAAAAGAGCCCCTCACCCAGGAGGCGTGTTATACACCCTCACAATGTGCACAGTAGGTGAGATCCTGCCTCATACCTTCCCTTCTCCCAATCGTCCTCCCCCTTTCCCACAAAAATAGACTATGTTTGTGTTTTATTGTTCATATGAGAATGTAATTGGTTACTTATCAGTTTCATGTTAGCATGCCGTACATTGGATGCTTATTTTTCCATTCTTGTGATACTTTTCTAAGAAGAATGTATTTCAACTCCGTCCAGGAGTAATGTAAAATGTATATAAAACAATGTAAAAGATATAAAGTCTCTGTCTTTTTAAATTGCTAAATAGTGTTCCATGGTATATGCATACACAGTTTGTTGATCCATTCATGGGCTGATGGGCACTTAGGTTGCTTCCACAACTTGGCAATTATGAATTGAGCTGCAATAAACATTCTGCTGCAAATGTCTTTATGGTAAAATTATTTATGTTCTTCTGGGTAGATACCTAGTAGTGGGATAGCAGGATCAAATGGAAGGTCTACTTTTAGATTTTTGAGGATTCTCCATATTTCTCTCCAAAAAGGCTGTATTAGTTTGGATGGATATGTTGATTATCTTGACTGTGGTTATGGCATATACTGCAAACATATGTCAAATTTTATTATATTATATGCTATCAGTGTGTGCAGTTTATTCCATGCTCCTACCATTAAACTGCCCCCATTCTCAGGCCAGTAGACACGTGTGAATACATGTATGTCCACCTACACACACACACAGAACCACACACACATGCACATGCTACATTGACACACACACAGAACCACACACACATGCACAAGTACAATTGTACTTGAATAAGCCTGTTTGTTTACTTGAGCACTTATTTATTTAAAAACATACTAGGAATTTGTTGAGATCAGGAATATGTGTATTCTTTTCTTCTATTTTCCACAGACTTTATCTCAAGTCCAAAAATATGTAGAAGATGGTCCACTAAGGTTTGATTTCATCCCTATAAGACACACCAGCCTAGAAAGAAACTAACTGAGCAAGGATGTTTACTGGTACTATTTACCTTATAGGGAATTTGTGATTTTCTGAAATTGCAGAAGTCTCAAGGAGTGAGGGACTATAGTCTGGTAATTCATTTCTCTGGGTGGCTAGGTCAATCAATTCATTTCAATCTGAAATGTTTGCATCCCTAGACAGTTTCTAAAGGAGGCAGAATGAATGCCACCCATGCAGGGAACAGAACAAGATAAGAATGATGATGATGATGATGATGGTAATAGTTATAATACTACTTACACTTGATGACCACTGACTGTGTGCCAATGCACTAGTTGCTTCATGTGTTTTCCCTCACTCCAGTCCTATGGGGAAGTTGTTATCATCCCATCTTAAAGAAGAGGAACCAACAGGTGGTGGGGGAGTTGGGATTGTACACCTAATAAGTTGTTGAGTTAGAATTTGTCTGTCTGATTCCAAAGCCTGTGCTCCTACCATTAAACTGCCCCCATTCTCAGGATACTAGACATGTGTGAATACATTTATGTTCACCTAAACACACACATAGGACCACACACACGTGCTACATACCTCATTGCTGACTATCACCACAGTCACCTTTAAAGTACTTCCCTTAAGGAAGCTATGCCAATGCACCTATGCCAGTGCCTAGTCCACCCTTCAAAGCAATTTGAGAATTCTTTTTCTGGAATGGCCTTCAAACTTGTCATTATATTACTCTTGCTGTCCTGAATGTTATAAAAATGTCTTTCTTTAAATATTTTCTTTATCTTTGGGTAAAGAAAAACGTAATTGGAGGTCAGATCAGGTGAGTATGGCAGGTGTTCCAATAACAGTTATTTGTTTACTGGCTAAAAACTCCTTTAAAGACAGTGCCATGTGAGCTGGTGCATTGTCATGGTGCAAGAGCCAAGAGTTTGGAGCCAAGATTTTCAGTTAAGATTTTCCTAACTATTTCTCTCTCAATGCTCAACTTGATGTTCTATACTTTTCTCAGTCAGCTGATTATTTTGATACATTTTGCAATGTTTTTGTCAGTTCTGCTCGTTACTGGCTGCCCTGAGCTTCCTTCATCAGTGATGTTTTCTCTCTCCTCAGAAGAGTGTTTAATCCATTTGTACACTGCTGTTTTCTTCATGGCATAATCCACAGAAACTTGGCTGACATGTTTCTGATTTCACTTCCACTCATATGAAGTTTAACAAGAAGTGTATTAATGATTATTCATTGCTCTAATTCAAACTCCAACATTCTTGCAATAGCACACAAAAACACACAACAACAAAAATGAACACCCCTCAGCAGGACACAGCCACACATCAACACAAACATAGCTGTGAGATGCTGATATACCAAGGTTATCAAACCTTACTGAGTTGTTTGTACAGTGCTGCCAATATATATGCATGGTGGCAAGTTCACAAACTTAATTGTCAGACCTCATATGTTCAGCCATACCTATGTAAATGCATACACACACGTTCCTTGAATACACACATATGCACATACACAGTTGCATGATGCATACAGCAGAACACACATGTGCATCTATACATACATACAAGTGCACACTTAGGGTGCCCTAAGAACATACATTCTACCCTTCCAGTTTTGGCTCCCCACAAGCAGTAGCCAATACATCCCACTGCCAGCCTCTTTCAGCCCAGCCCCAGGAATCTTTAGAACACTGAAGTCCTCACTCTAAAGTGAAATTATGCTCAGGCCCCTGCTCTGAGGACTGCATGCAAGTCAGGGCAATCAGATACATCACATTTTCCATGAAAGGAATTTTTGATGGGCTTATTAACCTTTGAAAATACCAGCTTTCAGTCTGAAGGACTTCCTGAGTCCAGATCAAATTGAAAAATAACCTCGTGACAGACCACCCGGTTCTGAGCTGATGGGAATTACTTTCAACCCAGGCCAATGTGTCTCTCAGACAAAATGTTCCACATACCAAACCTGACAGCAGCCGGCTCTTGGGAGCAGGAGAGCCAAGCGTCATCTATTACAGATCATATCCATGATGGCTGTGACATGGGGTGTTGCTCTGGGCCCAAGTCCCTGTGGAGGCAAAAAGAAGCCAGCTTCAGTGCCTTTCACATTTATGTCCCTGTGCTATAGGACAGAGAGTCTGCCTGTCATCACAGAGAAATGAAGCTTTGCCTTCTGGCAATCATTTTCTATTTTGAGCATTCAGTTTGGTGTAGAATTGTAGTTAAGTAGATGCTACCAGAAGAAGAGACAGTGTCATGTGGAAAATTAGAGATAAACTGATAACTCCAGGATAAGAGGAACTGATTCATCCACTCTCTTCATCTCCCTTTCTTCTTTTTTAGGACACATTTGGCTCAGAAGACAGTCTATGTAATTTTCTGGAAGTTTATTTCACCCCACGGAACACATGTGCAACAACTTTTCCACTCTAACAGCTGCCAGAGACCTCAGCACTTAGCTTTGTCTCTGCAATGAATGAATTGAGTGGTCTTAGGCAAGACCCTCAATGCCAGAGACTCAGCTTATTCATATAGAAGATGGGAGTTTCAGTGCCTGCCCTATGTGCCTCACCAATTTGCCATGATGAACAAAAAGATGACGGGAAGCTAGTTTACTGTGAGTGAGAGGAAAGGGAGTCATTCTATCATTCTTCAAGGTTGTTCAAGGTTTTCCTGTGCAGACACAGCCTTGCACAGGCTTCACACATGTCTTCAAATGTTTCCCCTATTCCTTGGGAATTATCAAAAATAGTTTCCTAGTTCCTGTCTGCCCTGCTAGTGACTGTCCCAACTCTCCATGGGCAGCCTCCCAGTCATAGCCCAGCCCCAGAAGACACTTCAAATTTCTCACTCCTGAAGCTACATAACCCATATAACCCTGCCTTTTCTTGGCCAATGACTTTGATTTCCATTGCTCAGAAATAAAAGGGGAGAGGGGAAGGAAGACCCTCTGATTCCCTCCCAAAACTTATCCACATGCTAGCCATCTTTAACTCCCTGCCTCCTGGTACCAAGGCTTCTTCCCATGTACTGCCAGTGTTTCTACTTAGGATCATCATTCCCTGAAGTTTCCTTGGGGATCTCATACGATCACTTATCTCTTCTTGTTGCTGGATCTTTGCTTTTTCCCTTGCAACCAATCCCTTCTCAACACACAAAGGGGAATTTTGGCCATGGAATTTGAGTTTCTGTAGGAACTTCTGAAGAGTTTGGGCTCTAAACAGAGGCATAGGGGAAAAAGAAACTCTGAGTGAGGACAAATATGAGGCAGACATGAGTCCTGGGGGAAAATTCTAAGATAGGGTATTGGAGACTATGTAGAAGTTGCAAAGGTGTTGCTGGAGACAGCAGGGGTCCCTGGATTGTTTAGAGTGTCACCTTTCTCCCATGGGCCTTGTCCTTCCTCTCTCTCTCCCTCTCCGTGATTTCTACCTCCAAACACCATCTTGAATTCTAAAAGCTCAGGGAAAAATCCTAATCTCTTTAGGAAAAAGAAAGTTTAGACCCTGCTAAATCACTGACAGTTGAGTAATTGAGACATCACTCTATTTTTGTTTCACAAATAATAGGAAGCCATTCTTGCTCCACAGAGCTGATGAAGGTATGACCGTATGAATCTTACCAGTAGCTGTAGCCAGATAGTCCTGGGTTATAGATTAAAGGGTCAGCCCACCTATCCTCCCTGGAGGAGTAGGAACCCACCCAGGTCAATCAGCCTCTCTTACTAGGAACTTGCATTTGATGGAAAGCATGTATTGGTACAAAGTTATTATGACAGCCACCTCCTACAGAGATTTCATGAGTTTTTGCCTCTGGAACTCCTGGGACTATCTTCCTTCAATCCTTCCTAAGCTTTCACTGTTCAATTTTTGACTGTTCAATTTTTTCTTTAATGCTGAGATAGTCATCCTTCCAATCACTTCCATCTCTGTTTTACTCAGAAAAATTTGTCTCTTGCAACAAGAGAACCTCTGGATACCTTCTTCAGAAGTAAACTACCCTAAATTCTGAGAAATGTGTCTTTTAAAAAAGAACATAATTAACTTGTCACACCATCTTCTCACACCCCCTTTATGAAACACCAGGCATCAGATCCTGAAAGTACTTAATTTTTTTTTTTTTTTTTTTTTAAAGGACAGAGTCTCAGTCTATTGCCCTGGGTAGAGTGCCATGGTATCATAGCTCACTTCAAATCTTGGGCTCAAGAGATCCTCTTGCCTCAGCCTCCTGAGTAGCTGAGACTACAGGTGCCCACCATGATGCCTGGCTACTTTTTCTATTTTTTGTAGAGACAGGGTCTTGCTCTTGCTCAGGCTGGTCTCAAACTCCTGAGCTCAAGCAATCTACTGCCTAAGCCTCTCAGACTGCTAGGATTACAGACATGAGCCATGGTGCCTGGCCAGTACTTATTCTTAAAATCTTCAAGATAAGTTTATCATTATACACATTTTGCTGGTGAGGTAGTGAGGCACTGAAAGATGTGGGCATCTGCCTAAAGTTATAGCTAGAACTGGGAATCTTGGTAACTCCCTGACAGAAAAATTCACTGTAGACCAAGTAAAGGAGGTTAATGAAAAGAAAGTGGAAGGGTCTCTGGCCAAGATAGCACCTTTCTTCATTTCTCTCCCATCTCTGTTTCTGAAGATCTGCTCCATTTTCCTGCTTTTCTCTGAAGACTGGATTTCTCAGCTCACTCATCAGTAAGTGCATTGCTAAAATAGGCTGCTTCAGCACAAACTCTAAATAGTTATTTTCCTCAAACTTATACCATAGATTATAATTTCTATATTCTTAGTTTGAATTATTGAGAGAATATCTGCTTGGTGCTTCCTCACCTGGGGTAGGCAGAAAAAATGTCCCTCTACCTCTCCCCAACCCCCAAAGAAAATTACATCCTAATCTCTGGAATCTGTGAATGTTACATTGTAGGGAAACATAGTCTTTGCAGATGTGATCAATGAAGATTTTAAGGTGGGGACATTACCTTACATTATCAGAGTGGGCCCTAAATGCAATCACATACATCCTTATAAGAGGGAAGCAAAGAGAGACATGGCACAAATAAAAGAGGAGAAGCTGATGTGAAGATGAAATCAGAGACTGGAGTGATGTAGCTACAAGCCAAGGAATGCTTGCAGTCTCCAGAAGCTGGAAGAGATAAGGCACAGATTCTTCCCTAGAGCTAAAGCCTCTGAGCAGAGCTCTGGTGATCCTTTACTTCCAGCTCAGATTTCTGGCATGCAGAATTGTAAGAGAATTTCTATTATTTTAAGCCAGCAAATTTGTGGTAATTTGTCAGAGCAGCCACAAGAAACTAATACAGTGGCCAATGGATTCATTCTTCTTGCAGTAAGCATTCATCCAGTGTCCCATCAGCTGTGTCCTAGAGCATGTTTACAAGGAAAAGTGCTGAGGTCTGCCCTCTCAGCAGTGGAAATGGGATGGCAATTCTCAGGGTGGAGGCGTGAGTTAGGAGAAATCTGCATGCATTGTTATCACATAGGTCATAGAGGAAGTGTTGGGAAGCGCAGGGCAGCAGTCATACAAATAGGTGCCAAAACTAGAGCTCCCCTCCCCCTATCAAAATCAGGAATGAGTTCATAAACAGCGCTGTTAATGAGAAGTGGGAGAAAAAACAGGTTAAGTTAGAAGGTGAATCTGTTTGTTTAGATAATTTAAAGAAGTGTTTCTTTCACAGCCTTCTTTCACCTTAGCATAGGCACCAACCTATAGTCTAGGGAAGGATAAAACTTGCATATCACGGACAGTTGGGAAAGAACAAAAAGAATTAAAAAAAAATTTTTTTTTAGAGACAGAGCCTCACTTTATCACCCTTGGTAGAGTGCCATGGTGTCTCAGCTCACAGCAACCTCCAACTCCTGGGCTTAGACGATTCTCTTGCCTCAGCCTCCCAAGTAGCTGGGAGGCTTACACTACAGGTGCCCGCCAAAACGCCCGGCTATTTTTTGTTGCAGTTTGGCCGGGGCCGGGTTTGAACCGGCCACCCTCGGTATATAAGGCCAGCCCCCTACCCACTGAGCCAAAGGCAAAAAGAATTTTTTAATCCGTAATTTATTCAACAAGTGTTTGCTGCGTACATAGATGTACTAGGCTATGTGATAATGCAATAAAATTGGTAAAATCACTGTATTCATGAGGTGAGAAAAATATTCAGATAAATGAGCAGAATAATCACAAATTGTGAAAAGGGCAAAAGAGTAGGTTTTGAAACAGAATAAGATATATGAATTGGTGGTGGTGGTGGTAATCAGGGCTTGAAATCAGAAATTAGATTTGGGGTGTATGTGAGAAGTTTGGAAAATCCAGTAGGTAGCTGGGATTTAAAACTGGGGATGGAAGAAATGGTTTGGGTTGGAAGTAGAAATGCATTAATATTATTTAGAATCATACCAACGAATAAAAAGCCCAGCAAAGAAGCGCATAGGTGAAAAAGTGTAAGTTTCAACTTTTGCTCTGTGTATCTTCTACTTGTGAATAAGCAGTAGAGGAGAAACCATCTATAAAGACCCAGGAGACTTCCGCCCTGCCTCCCGCAACTGGACTGCGTTTCCCAGAATGCCGCAGAAACGGCGTAAACCGGAATTGGCTCCCAGCCGCTTCCGGCGCAAGTGGTTTCGGGTACTCATGGCGACTCTCAGGTTTCCTCTGTTGCTGCGGGGCGTCCTGACAAGTGCTTGGGGTTCGGAGTGGGTCTGTATCCGGGTCCGAACCCAGCCCCGGCCCGATGCCCTGCTCCAGCCGCTTCCCTCGCTTTTCGAAGTGGGGTTGTCACGCCGCCGGTTCGGCTCCGAGGCGGGTAAGCGATCTGCTGAACTACCCAGAATCTGATTCTGCTGGTGAAAACCACTCCGGGTGCTTCTCGCAGCTCATTTTCCGAGGCTTCTTTCTGTACTTGCAGAGCTTGTCATCGCCTACATTTGTTCATTCATTCGCTCATTAAGCCTGCAATACCTGATTTCCGCTAGTTGCAGAGCACAGATCTAATCTGAGTGGGTATAGCAAACTAATACTAACGCGGACTTTCCCCTGAGGGAACTCATAGTCCCTTGGGGTATTGGCAGTGCAGTGCCTCGGGCACATAGAGGCACTCAGACTGAGTTCCTGAAAAATAAGACCAAAGCTGACACCTGGTTAAGTATGCTAAGGAGAAAGCCAGAAGCATTTCAAACAGAGGGGGCGGCATAAGCAAATGTCCAGAAATAAGACTGAACACGGGTATTTGGGGAACCCATTTTGAAAGTAGGATTGGTAAAGGCTGGTATAGCTTAAAAGGAAAAATCAAGATAGTTTTTAGGTTTCTGGCTGTAATAGTTAAGCGGAGGCTTGTCCCATTTATACCAAGAACGTTTGCGAATGGGATGGGGTGGCCTGCAGAGGGCAGGAGTGTGTGAAGTCAGGAGATGGGAAGGGAGACAGAATTAAACCCGTTTTGGACACAATTTTTTTCATATTTTCTTTTGTTGTTGTTTACTTTTGATTAATGTAAGGGTATATGTGTTACATTGTTAGGAAAAGTCAGTTGTATTTGAGTCCTTCCCCTAGGAGGTATGCTGTATATACTTACTTTGTACCCATTTGGTAGGAGCTTACTGAGTTCCTTTCCTCCCTCCCCCTGCCTTCTTAATTTGTGTTTTTCCTCTAATGTGGGCTGTAGTTGTTCATCTAGTAGTTGTAGTTGTAGTTGTTCAAATTAGTATTGAGTATACGGGATGCTTGTTTTTCCATTCTTGAGATTCTTTACTGAGAAGAATGTTCTTCAACTCCATCCAGGTAAATGGAAAAGATCTCAAGTCTCCATCATCTTTCTATGGCTGAATAGTATTCCATAGTATACATATACCACTGTTGATTAATCCCTCATGGGTTGATGGGCACTTGGGTTATTTTCATATCTTTATGATTGTGAATTCAACAGCTATAAACATTTGAGTGCAAATATCCTTATGTTAAAATGCTTTTTTTCCCCCTTCTGGATAGATAGTAATGGGATCACAGGATCAAACAGTCTACTTTTAGCTCTTTGAGAATTCTCCATACTTCTTTCCAAAAAAGGCTGTATTAGTTTGCAATTGTACCGGCAGTGTTCCCTTCTCTGTGTACCCTTGCCAAAATCTGCAGCTTTGAGACTTTGTGATGTGGGCTGTTCTCCCTGGTGTTAAGTGATATCTCAAGGTGGATTTCATTTCATTTCTTTGATGCTTTGGGATGGTGAGCATTTTTTCATGTATTTGTTGGCCATTCTTCTGTCTTCTTGGGAGAAGGTTGTGTTCATTTCTTTTTGTCCAGTGACTAACTGGGTTTTTGCTTTTTTCTTGTTGATTTGCTTGGTTTCTTGCCCTTTGTCAGATTCATAACATGTGAATATCTTATCCCATTCTGAAGATTGTTATTTGCTTTGTTTGTTGTGAACCTATTAAATTTGACCTGCCTGGGCAACATAGTTAGATGCCATCTCTTAAAAAAGAAAATTTTTTTGACGTGCCTTTGGGATTCAAGTGTTCACTGTGCAGTTAGATATAAATTGAGGAACACTGGAGTACAAATGGTAACTAAAACTTGGCACATGGGCAAGATTGTCTGAGAAGAGAATAGTGTTGAGCATCTAATGTGTGCTGGACACTCTGAGGGACCCTGGCTGTCAGAGATAAGAAAGGTTCTGGACTTCAAAGAGCACATCGTTTAGTGGGGGACATAGTGATGTACACAGACCACCTTAGCTTTTTTCTGATGTTGGGAGCCATTGGTGAATTTTAAGCTTGGGAACTGTGTTAATTTCCTTTTTAACAGATTATGCTTGTTGCTCTGTGGAGAATGGTCTGTAATGGAGCCAGCATGGAGGTAGGGAGGATAAGGGAAGGGATGAGGATGATAATTGATTGGGGTAGTGACAGTGGGAAATGGAGGATTTAAAAGAGATTTATGAAGGATATCAATCAGTATGTTCTATGTCAGTTTTTTTGTTTTGTTTTCTAGACTTTTTTTTTTTCCGGTAAAATGAGGATAATGGTAGTATTTACCATGTGCAGTGGTAACAAATGTACATGGTAAGCCTTTAATAAATGCTAACAGTTGTCATTACTGTTGTTATTACTACTGCTGTAGGCTAGAGCTGGAGAGTAAAGAAGTTAGGAATGACTGTAAGGTTTCTGGCCTGATGACCTACTGAGTAGGTTCTGAGATAAGGAACAAAGGAAAAGCAGGCTTGAGACAAGAGGAAGTTGGTTGGTTTTGATTTGGAAATATTTAATGTGAGATGTCCATTGGGTAACTGGATGGAAGATGATCTTGACTGGAGATTCATATTTTAGAGTCATAGGGAGGTGAGGAGAGCTCCTCCAGTGAGAATATTTGAAGGGAAAAAGGACGTAGTTCAGAATCTCGAGGGACCCTAACAGACTGGCAGAGGAAGAGGTGACTGGGAACAAATAGCTTTCTGTTTTTTCCTAATTGAAATGGAAAACAAGTTAGGTAGTGGAAGAGGCAGACTACATGAGGTAGAGCCAAGATTTGAGTCTTCTCTCCCAGGGCTCTTCCATGATACCTTATTGGCCTGCTTAGTATCATGTCCAGTGACTGAACCACTCTTTCCTAGCTGCAAACCCTTAGCCTAGAATTTCCTTCTTTTTTCTCTGATGAGGACCTTGGGATGCTTTCTTTGGTCCTTTCATGCCCTTCCCTACTGCAGTCACACAGCCCTTAGACTGAGGAGCGTTGTAATAGATCGGGAATGATCTAGGCTCTAGAACCCGACAAACCTTTGTGTAAATCATAGCTCTCCCACTTAATAGCTTGTTGTCTTTGGGTAGGCTTCAGTATCCTCATTTATAAAATTGGGATAGTAATAGCTATATGCCTGGCATAAAAGAGACAACTCTAAATGGTCGCAACCATTATTTATTAATTACATTAATTACTCTTTTGTTTCCATGAATATGCTTTTTATTATTAGTTTGACTTTTTTTTTATTGTTGGGGATTCACTGAGGGTATAAGAAACCAGGTTATACTGATTGCATTTGTTAGGTAAAGTCCTTTTTATACATGTGTCTTGCCCCCAAAAGGCGTCTCACATACCAAGACCTCCACCCCCTTCCCCCCTTTCCTCTCTCTGATCTTCCTTCTTCCACCTCCTCCCTCCTTCCCACTCTCCTCTTCCTTTCCCCCACCCCCTCCCTCCTCTCTCTCTGTTTGCCCTTACCCCCACCCCCCACCTTGTACTAGGTCATTAATTGTCCTCACATCAAAATTGAGTACGTAGGATTCATGCTTCTCCATTCTTGTGAGGCTTTACTAAGAATAATGTGTTCCACTTCTATCCAGATTAATACAAAGGATATAAAGTCTCCATCTTTTTTAATGGCTGAATAGTATTCCATGGTATACATATCACAGCTTGTTAATCCATTCCCGGGTTGGTGGGCATTTAGGCTATTTCCACACTTTGGCAATTGTAAATTGAGCTGCGATAAGCAGTCTAGTGCAAGTGTCCTTATGATAAAAGGATTTTTTTCCTTCTGGGTAGATGCCCAGTAATGGGATTGCAGGATCACATGGGAGGTCTAGCTTGAGTTCTTTAAGGTTCTTTAAGGTTTCTCCTTACTTCCTTCCAAAAAGGTAGTATTAGTTTGCGGTCCCACCAGCAGTGTAAAAGTGTTCCTTTCTCTCCACATCCACGCCAGCATCTGTAGTTTTGAGATTTTGTGATGTGGGCCATTCTCGCTGGGGTTAGATGATATCTCAGGGTGGTTTTGATTTGCATTTCTCTAATAATTAGGGCCAATGAGCATTTTTTCATGTTTGCTAGCCATTTGTCTTTAGAGAAGGTTCTATTCATGTCTGTTGCCCATTGATATACGGGATTGTTGGCTTTTTTCATGTGGATTAATTTGAATTCTCTATAGATCCTAGTTATCAGGCTTTTGTCTGATTCAAAATATGCAAATATCCTTTCCCATTGTGTAGGTTGTTTATTTGTTTTGATATCTCCTTAGTTGTACAGAAAGCTTTTCAGTTGAATTAAGTCCCATTTGTTTATTTTTGTTGTTGCAATTGTCACAAAAGTCTTCTTCATAAAGTCTTTTCCCAGGGCGATATCTTCAAGTGTTTTGAAGTCCTTTTGTGTCCTCCAGTAGCCTGTCTTGGCAGAGACTGAGTCTATATTTTCATCAGAGTGAATGCTTGGT
This sequence comes from Loris lydekkerianus, assembly GCA_963574355.1. Taxonomy (NCBI): domain Eukaryota; kingdom Metazoa; phylum Chordata; class Mammalia; order Primates; family Lorisidae; genus Loris; species Loris lydekkerianus. The sequence goes on along the minus strand of CAUYPK010139989.1, from coordinate 74,995 downwards.
AAACTTTAAATGAAGGAATGAATGAATGAATCTCACAGATAGTAGCTTTATGCAGTGCCAAGGTAGACATCATGGTAATGGTTCTTATTGTTAACTTACTTTTCTATTTAGGGTCTTGTTGGCTTGCCATTTTTGTCACCTTATTTACTAAAGTACATTTTAGCAGAATCTGGTAGATCAGAGATCAAGAAACCTACATTTATGGATGAAGAAGTTCAAAGCATACTGATGAAGATGACAGGCTTGAACTTGCAGAAGGCTTTTAAGCCAGCTATACAAGAACTGAAGCCACCAACCTATAAGCTGATGACCCAGGCACAGTTGGAAGAGGTATGTGAATGCAGGCACATTACTGGGATAACTTTCTTTAAGGGGTTAAACAAGATTTCCAGAGGTCCCCTCCAGATGCATATAGCTGCTTTTCCACAGGCACTAGTGAGGAAGAGAATGTTACAGTAGACAGGCAGAGAGGTAGGACGCATGGTCAGAACTGAGTAGACTAGGGTAATATGCATCAGATCTGGGTGTCCAGAGAGTCTCCTCTCTGCTCTCAAACCAGCCTGAGCATCCTTCCTTTTCCCTGCCTTCTTCAGCATCCTTCTAGGAGAAACATTTGCTGTGAGCTGCCTTGGGGCTGAAGCTTTGGTGGGATTATGAGATCCTGCTGAACAGCATTCTACTTCAGGCACCAGTGTCCTCCTGGAGCCATGGGTACTGAGTTCTTTATGGAAAATACTTTGATGTATGAATATATGAAGCATTAATTTCCTTCTGATTCAAAAGTAATTTATATTCATAGCAAAAAATTACATATCTAATAGGAGATCACATGAAGAGTAAAAAATCACCTTTTCACCTCTCAGAGGTAACACTGTTAACAACATGGTATGAAGCAGGGTAGTCAGTGGTTAAGAGCACGAGCTCTAAGGTTGAGTTTCCTGGGTTCAAATCCCAGTGCTGTAACTTCTGAGCAATTTAACATCTGGTTGCCTTTAGTTTAGCTTCCATAAAATGGAGATAACTATAGCATGTAGCTCATAAGGTATTTGGGTCATTAAATGAGTCACATATATTCAGGATATTTGAATAGTATCTGGCAGAGTGAGCACCCATTAAATGCAGTTCTTTATTTCAAGCAGCTTTTGAAGCCTGGCTCCATCAGAGCATTCCTTTGCAGTTTTGATAATGGTGGAGCCTGTAGCTCTCAGCCACACCACAGAGGCAAAGACCAGGGCTTATAAGTCCATGTTTGGTTTTACACTCACTGATGTATAGCTACGGTCTTTTTTTTTTATTGCAGTTATTAGCGTTTCTGCTTTTATCAGATGATCCTTTGGGTATATAATCTTTTGGCTTTCTTAAGAAATATGTTATTTCATTAGGCTACAAGACGGGCAGTTGAGGCAGCTAAAGTACGATTAAAAATGCTGCCTGTTTTGGAAGAACGAACACCAATAAATGACGTGTTAGCTGAAGATAAGATTTTGGAAGGAACAGAAACAGCCAAATACGTGTTTACTGATATATCATATAGTATACCACACCGGGTGAGTATTGTATCTAATTGCAGAATGATCTTTGTTTGGGGATGGACCTAAGGGACTGTGTGACCTGGCTATCTCTGATGCTTCCAAACCGGAATTTGTCTGACTGGGTGAGATCCTTTAGGAATTATAAGGAGGATGAGAAATACAGACAAGTCCCAAATCATTATATTACTGTTTCCTTACAGATTATTGACACAGTATATTCCACATTGACTGCAAAGTGACAGAACAAGGGGTATACAGACAGAAACCCACAAGGCAAAGGGAGAATGAGATTCTTTTTGCCTCATTAGATTGAGTTCCTTAGCTGAAGCCTTTTAAGACAGTGGAGTGTTTCTGTTTTGTTAGTTTCCTTTGATGCCAAATAACTGAGACTTCCAAAGGATTTTCATTTTCCACAATTTTCAGTAAATAAAAATGACAGAAGTTTCTCAGACAATTTTCAGACATTACCTCTGTTGTAGTTGTTATTTTCTGGCTCTTCTTTCCTTGTTGCCAGTAACACTCTGACACTTTAAAAATGGGTCAGTTTGGTATTTGAGCCTTTGCAAGCAAAGAATAAAAAGAGTAATATACAATTGAACCTACAAAATACATTAGGATGGTAAAGACTGCTGAGTTTGGGAGAAGGGCCATCCCATATTATGTGATCTTTTATACATATGATGATAGTTAGAAAACAGGATTTGAGCTATGTCCATGCCTGTAAAACATCCACCTGCATATCTGACATAATGAATGAGGGTCACAAAGTTTTCATCTTAATTAGAATTTTTGTGTGTATGCTGCTTTAATATATGTCTACAATACTAAGAAGGCTGGTTATGGGAACATTTATGTAACTTGAAAAGGAGAAAGGAACTTAGAATTCAAATTTCTCCAATTATCTAAATCCTTTTGTGTTATTTTCACATCTGGTGTATATATATCTGGTATATATATATATTTTCTAATTTCAGTGCTTGAAGAAAGCTTTAATTGCACCATGCCCAGAACACATTTAGAGACTCATACACCTCTGAAAAGTTGAGAGTCATTATCATCTAATTAATTTTATACATTATCAGCTATCAGCAATATGCAGAGCTCCACGTGTGTCCCTCTCCATGTTGCAAAAAATTACAATCCATGGTTTTTACCCTTTTCCAGTTACATAACAGTATCTGAGAAGTATCAAGAATTGTGTATGTGCTAACTTGCCAGCTGGATATTATAAACAGTGGGAGAATTCGGAGGAAGCAGCCCCATGGCCCAGATTTGGCAGGTGGAGGAGTGGGGAGACAAGAGTCAGGTGGACCAGTCAGTAGAATTAAGAGTCTGCATTCTTGGGTTTGTTCCTTTTATCCCAAGGACTTTAAACAAAGATTGTAAAGTAGTAAAATCTGTTCAGGTGAGACTTTGAGATGAAGAAATGAAATATTTTGAAAAGGTCATGTAGCACTTCTTTCCTCTAAAATAGATTTAGATGAATGCCTTTCTTTTTTAGTTGAACCATTTCATATATTGAACTCACCTTATCACCACAGTTGGTACTTACTAAGTACTTTCATTTTAGGTTTCTGACTGCCATATGCATAGCAGTGATTAGTGAAGAAGTGTGAAACCTCACCAAGTCTTTGAGGTTTAAAATTATCATTGAACTCATATGCATGATTGCATCTTATGTTTCCTAGTTGCACTTTATATTGTTGATTGCAAATTATTCTTATAATGGTCCTAGTGGGACACATGAACTAAAAATAAGTTCCCACAAACTCATCCTTGATTATGTTTTCTATTTCAGGAGCGTTTTATTGTCGTTAGAGAACCAAGTGGCACATTACGCAAAGCCTCTTGGGAAGAACGGGACCGGATGATACAAGTTTATTTCCCAAAAGAAGGTCGTAGAGTTTTGCCACCAGTAATTTTCAAAGAAGAAAATATTAAGGTAAGGTGACTTGGGTTTTATATTTTAGTCACTGGTGATGGTTTCTTTGTTGAACTGGTTGGCTCTGTGCTGCCTGGCATTTGGGCTTGTTAAACACAGGTCAACATTTCTAATGGTAAGCTTGGCTAGGGTTTCTCTCTCCTATAATTGGCTTAGCTGGGATTTGAATCCAGGTATAACAATTACAAAGCCCAGGTTATTTCTTTATGCTGCTTGGTGAGCACAGATGTGACCTGTATTTAGATGGGTAGGTCTGTCATAGCATCAAGAGAAGTGCTGAACTTTTTTATTCTCATCTGATTCCAACTCTGCCGTGTGGTTTTAGACTATGTACAGCCAGGACCGGCATGTTGATGTCCTCAATCTCTGCGTTGCCCAATTTGAGCCAGATTCCTCTGAGTATATCAAGGTGTGTATATTTTATAGTTCGTAAAAATACAGGCTTAAGTTAGTTATGAGTAAGATATTTAACACAGTTTGGTTGTAAGCCTAATACAGGGAAAAGGAAAATCTGAAAATCTGTCAATTACAGATGTGTGCCAGACATATATATTTTATTCTTAGAACAATCCTTGATCATTGATGAGGAAATTTAAGCTTGGAGAATTAAGTAGCTATGCAAGCTACTTCATTAAGGTTGCACAGCTAGTAAGTGGTAATGTGTTAGCACCCAAACTTGTGACAAAGCTTATTCTCTTTTCAATTTACCATATAGAAACAAAGTTACTTACCAAAATTTGCCAAAGTGCAATGTGTGTTTCTTACAACTCGATAAATACTCATTAGTACCATCTATGTGTAAGATATTGTTGTGGGTAGTATAGTTGATGCTGGGAACTAGGTTAGGGTGTGGTTTGAAACTAAGCTGGAAAGTGGATGACGCCATATCATGATAACCTCTGATGCTAGGCTGAGGAATCAGGACTTTGGTCAGCAGGCCTTTGAAAACCTTTTGGACAGAGGAATGCCCTCATCAGAGACCTCATATAGGAGGATCAGTATAATTGAAGGAACCTTAGTTGATAACATGGACTAGGATAGCTGAGGGAATAGAGTAGTTAATGGGATAGGGGAAAGGGGGAGTAGTGAAAAATGTTATTTCATTTCTCCCGCAGTGAACAAAAAATGGGTGGTACACTATTTCCAATAGTCTATTTATATGTAAGAGGTACTTAATATATAGTGCTTGGCTGCCAAAAAGTAATTGAAAGGGCTATACATGTTTGATAGAACTTAACTCCAGGCTGCCACACACTGACAGATTTGCTGTCATTCAGGCAAACTCTTCTGTCTTAGTAGAACCCTCCATCCCACCTAAGGTGGGTGATACAAGGAATGGTTTAAACCAAATGTTATTTTCTTGATCAGCACTCCTGCTACATTTCTGAAGACTTGCATTTTATGTGGATAGGTTCATCATCAGACCTATGAAGATATAGATAAACATGGAAAGTATGACCTTTTGCGTTCAACACGACACTTTGGTGGGATGGCTTGGTATTTTGTAAATAAGAAAAATATTGATGGTTTGCTGATTGACCAAATTCAGAGAGATTTGTAAGTATGATCTTAGTAAGTAAAAGAATCATTTTTATTGCCCCGACAGTTCATCTGTATTTAAGTTGTGATATTTTTCCTGTGGTAACAGTATATTGTCTAGTGATAAAACGCTTCACTTTCCTCAACTTGAGCTTGGTTCTTCTAGCATACCCCACTTTTCCCGCTCTTTGCTTTTATGTTACAGATTCAAGTGGCTTTGGATCTGTAGTGTATACCTTGAATATTGACTTATCCTGGGTTCACCATTGCTCCTGGGTGTCAGTGAACTGTCCAGATACATAAAAGGCATTTAAATAGGAAATGTAAGAAGACATAAACTCCAGTGGATATTTGTTTTCTGGTAGAATGATTTCTAGGGTTTTTCTTTAAAAGTCATCATTTAACTTATGAGAAGACTTTTGCTTTTACAAGATTTTTAAGGCATAAAAAAATTTTTTTTCCACCAAAATAGTACAAAACAGAGATTGTTATATTTTATCATTCAGCTGGGGTGCTTCCGGGCTTCTAGCTGAAAATACTGTACTTTGTAACTTTTGATGGCACTGAAGAAAAATTAATTTTGAGCACTTATCAGTTGAGTTAGGAAGGCCAAAATCACAAGGAAAAAAAGAAACCAGCATGGCTGCAATAAGAAAGTCAACTTTCCGCAAAAAGCCCTTGCTGGACTTGAAATTTTGATCTACAGAAAGGTTTGGTGATTATTGTCACCTTTGAACTGTTAGTTTTTGATTGACAGAGTATCCTACGTGTAACATGAATCATAGAGAGGTAAGGCATTTTGTATTGGAATGTTCCACATGCATTGTCTTTGAAGTGCAGCCTACATTTATGAATGGCATCCTTTCTCTTAGAAATAGCATTCCTAATGATTCTAATTTCCAAGCCATCCCATTTTACCAGCATGTGTAGTGTAATCCCAATCAGAAGGCAGAAACATACTCTATATGATGGGGGCTGGAAATGATGGGGATGCACAAATAACCCGCCTTTATGTGCATTATCTCCTATGAATAACTTTTGTTTACAAAGTTTCTTGAAACGGTATATTTTTATAAAATAGTAGAGCAACAGAAATGTTTAAGTTTGAAAATGAAAGTTCTTTATTGAGTGGATTAACATATGATATTATGTGATAGTATTACCTCTGAAGTGCTTCCTGCATACTGAAAGGGAAGTTTGAGTACCTACCTAAACTTGCCTGCTGTGCCTGTGGAAAGCTCTCCCTGTGGAAACTGAACAGGATAATGAGCTTACTGCGTATCAGAGGCTGGACAGTAGAGGGTGCTCATCTTCACTGAATGGAGCCCAGGCCAAAACTGAGGTTCTGCACATATTTCAGACTCAAGTCCCACTATTGGTTTTGTAGAGAGACCCTTTTTAAAATCTTTTTGAAAATATAATTTATTTGCTCTTAATTTCAAATATGGTTTGGGTCTTAAGCTAAATTTAAATTATTCTGCAGGATATAAGCCTTTCACTTTAGCATGAACCTAAAGAAGCCCTAAACTTGATTTTAATAGGTAGAAACCCAGTTAACCTCTTTATAGGGCCACATGCTTAAGCCTGAAAGGGAATTATTTTTATCTTTTATTGTTGAGGTAGTTTGTTGCCATGTTTATTGTACTTTGTTAGATTTTAACAAGCACAGTGAACATTTTTGATTTTTTTCTCCTTGAAGAGCTTTACCATGCAAACAGCTCTGGTTTCTCAGCTTTTCCAAGAGATCGCCTTTAAGGTATTTGGCCCTTAGGCTAAGCCCAGAGCTTTTCTTCTCAGGTCACCATGGCTTTTGGAATGCTGTCACCCTACTCTTCATTCCCCAGCTCAGTTAATGGGAAAGCAGGGAAGGTGAGAATGATAGCTGGGGGGAGGCACTGAGTTAGGGTATTCTCAGCCCCAAACCCCAAACAGAAGCCAGTAGCTCCTAAGTATATACAGTACAGCCTCAACATGAGCGCTATGGAAGGACTGTTTTTATATACTACCCCTAAGCTTTGAGGTGGCAAATGGTAGGAGGTGTCATTTGTATTAGAAGATAGTGATCGTTTGGTTTGAGGAAGGTTAGGGTAGTTTTACTGTTGATAAAAATTGCCTATGTACATAATTTCAAATTTGCTTTACTGGAATGCTAATTCTTAACTAATGTGTTCCTATGAATATTCAGGTGGCTTAGAATCTGTCCTTGGACTCCTAGGGGACCTCTTATAGAGGCATTAACTACTAATTCAGTCTTGATGAATATTTGTTAACAGTTGTCACTAAAGGTGAATGACTTCGAGGTCCTTATGACCACCAGCCTACTACTTATGTGGGATGAAGTTGTATTTCTGTCCTCTGAATTGAACTGGATTATTACATGCTGGTGGAATGAGGTGGCCTGGAAATCATCTATCATTAGGAATGTTGTTTTGATGAGAAACGGTATGTTCCATTTCCAAAAAGAATACAGCAACATTTGGAATACATTCACATTCTTACATTTGGTACTTCCTGTAGTGACTCCTGCCCTACCTGCCTCACAGAATTTGTGGGAGGCCTAAACTAGTCAATTTTCCTGAAAATGCTTTTGAAACTATAAAATGGAAGTTACCTCCCCTAACACCTGTCCCCCTGCAGCCTAAAAAAAGTCTGAAATGGGGAGGGAGGGGGGAGGGAGGTAGAGGGAGGGTGATTGGTGGTATTACACCTGCGATGCATCTTACAAGGGTATATGTGAAACTTAGTAAATGTAGAATGTAAATGTCTTAACAAAATAACTAAGAAAATGCCAGGAAGGCTATGTTAACCAGTGTGATGAAAATATGTCAAATGGTCTATAAAACCAGTGTATGGTGCCCCATGATCGCATTAATGTACACAGCTATGATTTAAATAAAAAATAAATAAAAAAAAAAAACCAAAGTTGGTGCACATTTTTATAGGACTGTGGTGCAAATGAAGAAAACCCCTGGATAACATCAAGCTTTTTCATTCTCAGAACTGATGATGCCACCAGCTTGGTCCAGCTGTATCACCTAATCCATCCAGATGGCCAGTCAGCTCAAGAGGCCAAAAGTCAGGCTGCTGAGGGAGTAAATTTAATTAAGGTAAAGGGTCTTTTTCCACATTGGTTGTTTTATGGTGGTAATTGAATTGGGAGAAATTTAGAAGTAGGTCATATTTAATGGTCACTAAATAGATTTGTGAATATGGAGCATTTATGGTATTGACTACAGTCCCATTTCTTCAGTCTGGAAAGTAGAAACAGATGGGGTCAAGGTGGGGGGAAGATTGCAGTAAAGGAGGACAGGTGTTCAGAGAAGTTTGGATAGTAGGGGCAGCAGCCTTGCTCTTTGGAGCACTGGAATAGCTGAGCTACATGTGAAAAAATCAAGTCACCAGCAGCACAGGGTGAAGGATTAAATTGTGTCCCTCTGTGTTGTCTCTTCACATAAGGGGGAAACAAAACAGCCAGGTATCAAAGAGGGATGTGGGTGGTGCTTAGATATTACCAAGCTTTAGTTGTATTATCACTCTGGGATTGTATATCTCTCAAAACCATGGACTTAACATAGATGTGAGTTGAGTTTCTTCAGTAAGGGAAGGGGAGACAATTATATAATTTCTTCTAATGCTTAGAACAGATATGGTTTTGTGGAACTAGCTTCTGTTCTAGTAATATTTTTTATATTCTCCAAAACAGTTATAAGGCTTACTGAGGATAAAAATGACTTGTGATGATATACTAGGAAGAGCAGAAATTATAGTAGTAATCCTAATTTTCTTTGATAAGCCAGATAAAGTGCAATGCTTTTGAAGAAAACCTTTAAAGTGAAAAATTAGTTTCCTCTTATCCTCCAGATTTCTTTATAACCTAAGGGTTTTCATCATTTTAATCTAGCAGGCTAAAAGAGATGGCAGCCATACTATGATACTTCTGGTGTTTAGAATTAGTATTGCTTAAACTGTATTCAATACTATTTTTCTGTTCATATATCCTTATTGTTTTTAACGGGGAAAAAATTATTGTGAAATTTGGAAGAACTTTTTAATCAGGACTCTTCTTTGCTACTAATAATGTTTTAAAACTTGAAACTTTGTCTTATGTCCTTTTTTTTTTTTTTTTTTTTTTAACTTTAAACAGGTCTTTGCAAAAACAGAAGCACAAAAGGGAGCATATATAGAATTAACACTGCAGACTTATCAAGAAGCATTCATTAGCCATTCTTTAGCATCCTGAAAATATTTTCAAAAGCCTTTCATTTTATTAAATACTGACTCAATTTTCCCGTTGTTAATATTGTGCTGATTGCTTAAAAATGTCAAGATTAAAAGGATCTGACTTGTAGTTCTTTATATACAAAGAAAAACCTATCACTCTACTTACTTTCCTAGGCTACAAGGGGACAATTGAGAAATATATTTTAGTACTTGGATATCAATTTCTCTAATCACATTAGATAAATGCACACTTTGAAAAGGAACAAAAGTACTATGCATTTCTCTTTCTGTATTTGATCAAATAGGTTAGCAAATAATTTAGACTAAGGTCAGAGGAACAGAGATTTTAGAACCTGATTTCAGAAATTGGTAGCCATTAGATAAAAATCAGGGCAAGGATTATGAAGTCATGCTACCCAAGTTATACAAACTGAGAGCAGTGATGCAATGAGACCCAAAAGGGGAAGGTTTTTAGAGAATTGTAAGAAAAATGTGACTGATAATACAGTAGAACCTCCAAAGTTGACCACCACTGTACAATGACCATCTCCTGAGTTGATCTAATTTTCATAGACTAGACATGCACCACATGTACTCAATGGACGTTCCTTATGTTGATCACCTCTGTATGTTGAACAGTTGCTTATATTCCCTTGGGTGGTCAACTTACAGAGGTTATACTGTATTTGAAAAAGCATGTGTAGTTATGCAAAGAAAAGAGAATATAGGGCTGATCCCTAGGTGAGGTGCAGGTTGGGCTCAGCCTTCTAAAATTAGAAGCCTATTTTCATTATTCAGAAAGGAAACTGAAGTATCTTCATTTATTCAAAAGGTTTTATGCAATATGGTCTAATAGCAATATGAAAAAAATCAAAGTCTTATGTTTTAGTTACCAAGGAGAACATATTGATTTAAATGCTGCACATAAAATAGGAGGGCACTGTGTTCCTAGTGGTCCACAGCACTTACATATAAAAATTTTAGAAGTTTCTCATAGTCCACAGCACTATGGTCAGGGTGATGATCCCTACACATAATAATGATCTGTTAAGTAAATGGAAAACATTATGTTCAGTCATCCAAAATATCTTCATCCAGATTGATACCTGTTGTGTCAATATCTTCTAATTCCAAATTATCCAAATCTACTTCTAGTTCAAGTAAACTCTGAAAACAAAAGGAAGAGGGTGATGAAGTTATACAGCACTGTGTGAAAGAAAAGTCATCTGGGGTTCATGATGTAAAGTGAGAACTAAAATTTTCTCAGTAGTCAAAAGGGACTTTCCTACTTCAGTGCTCCAGCTCTGAAACTCTGAAAGAAACCCCATTACTTAAAACCACAGAGGCTTCCATATATTATAGATATTCATGGGGAAGAGGTTTAGGTATATATAATGTTGGATGTACCTTTTCTTTGTTGGCTATGTGGGAAGCCACAATAACCGGAGTAGAAGAAGGAAGTTTCTCATCAAGTTCCTAAAAGCCAAACAAAAGAATTTGCTCAGGAATTTAAACTCTTCTCCCAACAGTAAGATGATCAGGATTAGAAAGTAGGAGATGGTACTTGGTCAATAATCTCAGCCAAATTATCAAATGAAGTCCTCTACTGACCTGTTGAACTATAGATCTGGAGGGCTGAAAGCCTTTTGCCTCTTCCATAATATTTCTCTCTTCATTTGGCTATGAGAGAATAAAACAATGATAAAATGAGACATTTTCAAATCATAATTCACCTGTCAACATGGCCAAGTCGTAGATACTAGCTTTTTATCCAATAGTGAAGTATTTAATGCAGTTCAAAACCTGAAGGCATGAAGCCATACATTTTTAGTCAAACCTGTAGCCATACATACTAAATGGAAGCTGGCACCCCAGCCACTCACCGTGACAAGTGGATATTGTTTGGCTGGCCACAGATCAGCATGTGTTTCCTTCACCCATTCTTCAACAACAAAGGCTTCTTTTAATCCAGGGAAGAGGTTTTCATACTCCGTTGGGTCAGCAAGGGAGTCTGCTGCTTTCTGATTGACTTTTGAGAGGTTTTCTCTCCAGAGTTTCACTACCCTATTATAGACATCAGGGAATCAAAGAGATTAAGTGTGATCTGTTTTTATTCAAAACAGTTCTTTCTAAAATTAAGTCCATACCTTGAAACCTGACTAGGTAAGTAAGTTCGAGCCAGGAAGGCAGCTTCTGGCAGCCGTCCAGTTCTAATCAAGAGCTCCAGGCAAGCATCAAGCCTAAAGAATAAAAAGGAGAGCTACTGTTAGAATAAACACTGTAACACTGGCACTAACAACATAAAGAAATGTAGATTTAGTGTTGTAAAACCAAAATTCTCCCAACCTCCCTCACATACACATCTTCTGTTACTGAGCCATTTGTCTTAATTAAAGGCTGTTACTTACAAAATCAATAGACTCCAAGGGTAAGAGGGATAAGAGCTTTCAGGACCACTTTCAATCTACTTAGTTTTAAGAATTCCTAAGGAGAACCTAAAAGGGCTTTTCAAGAGGGTAAGTTACATTATTAAGATTTAAAGGCTTCAGGATGCAAGTAGAAATTTAGTTTTACGAATATTTAGGGTAGTGTCTCCAACATATGTTGGACCAGACAAGCCAGTGGTGCCTAGAAGGAAAATACCAAAGTGTCCATTTTTAGTTCATTTTTTAATTTCAATTTTTTTCTGTGAAAGTTTTATAAACTATAATAATGTGTTTCATAATTCAGACTTGGATTTTAGAAAGGTGACACAGTACACATTAATAATTTCCTAACATTCTTATCATTACACAAAAGCCACAAAAATTAATTTCTCTGCAATAACATAAGTTTATCAATGTGATTAAAAACAAGCAAAGTATCATAATAGCAACTAAAAAAAGCATGTCAGAGTTCAGGTCAGGTTTTGTCATCAAATATAAAAAACTTCAGAATAATTTTGAATTTCTGAATTATTGATAAGGAATAGTGGATCTCTTTCTTACAGGTAGCTAAATTTATAAATATATTTAGATATATGGGGGTACATATTCATAGTTTTATGATGCAGTATTAGGCTTTTAAAAACAAGCATGGAGGACCAGGCTAATAAAAATTCTTGTCTTTTATTTCATGAGACAACTCACATCCAAATGATCTGGTTTGCACTAAGGCTGTTAGATTTAAAAAATACATGACATTTTTATGCTTTTCAGTGAACTCAAATCTTAAAAGTAGCTGGTATCCTCATCCCTTTCTTCTTGCTGTATACAGATAAAAATTATCTAGTTTGGGTAAAATCACTGCCATTCAGGTACCTCAATAGCCTCCTGCAGTCATAAAATAAAATGCCTCTGCCATTAATAGGCAGAGCTGTGAAAAAGGGGTGTTTAGTATTTAAGGGGTGTTTAGTATTTCTCCCATTTGAGTCTTTCTAAACAACTCACTTAGCTCAACTATTTATACCAAATATGTTAGGCCCTTGCTGAAAGTGCCACCAAGGTAGTAGTGCTGTCCTTTTTTAACTGCCCCCACCGTTCAATACCATCCAGCCATTCATCAGTTCCCTTTCTATTCTTGGTTTTTCACACCCCCTCCCCAAAACCAATATGACAATGTCAATGGTAGAAGTAACAGCTTTTAATTACTATACTCACCAAGCTCTTTTAGACCTTAGATTAATACTTACTTGCCCTGTAAAAAGTAGCTCATGAATGCCACATTATTTTTGCCATCTCTCTCTGCACCCTCTGCTAGCTTGTTCACCATAGTAGCATTTCCAGAGGCAGTGGCCAAAAGCAGCAGACCCCCATAATCCTGTGCATGGTGCAGGCACTCCTGGGCTAGGCCAAACTGGCATTTACTAATGGCAAGTTCGGCAAGTTGTTTCCACTTCTGTTCTGACTGTAAGAAAGAATTTCCAAGTTAAAATATCTTTGGAAATAAACATTTCAATTTCTAACATCAACATTATTCTGTTAACTTGAACATTACTATGTTGACGATGGGAGATACATGTATAAGTTGACATTACAAAATGTATAATGAAGAAATGGAAATTATTCACGAATACAAAATGAGTAAAAACACATCAATTTTAATAATGCCTGAATAATTACCAATCCATTATATTTTTATTTTGTTAATTACATAGAGAAACTCAGAGTAAGACCATTTAACTAGAGTTTCAAGGTAATTATAACGTAATTATTTTAGCGAGTGATTTACTGCTATTTTGAAAAAATACAACTTCTTATGTCCTTAAAATAACATCTGTCACTTACTGTAACTCCTCAGAAATCAAGTAAAATGCTATACATTTTGATGATCTTAACACTGTTAAAATTTATTTTGCACATCTTAGTTTATCTGTAAATGCTGGATTTAAAACACAATTTAGAGGCCCCATATATAAAAACCCACATAATTAATTCCATAAATTAAATACAAATTTAATTTATGGAATTAATTTACGCAAAGATTAACAAAATACATCTTTGAAATGCCAGAGAGACAATAATTGCATCAAAATAAGGCAGTGATTTGCATTTGAGAAAGCTTTAATGCCAAAATATATTAACCTTTAATGCCAAAATATATTAACCACGAAGAAGAACCTACTGATTTTTCCATCAGTTATGAAAAATAATGACTTAGAACATACCTCTGCCTCCACTGCTAATTGGTATGCAATTTTTAACTCTCCAAGCTGAAGAGCGAGTTCAAAACGATGTTCAGGATCTGTGGATACTGTAAGAGCTTGCTGCTTGAACCCCTAAACAGATTTTAAAAATATGTGTTGAGTATTTATGCATATATTACACATATATCCACAGAGAAAATCCTCCATTTCCCTCTAAAAATAACTTTGCTAATATAGAAACCCTACTACTCAAAACACAAAAGTAACAGTTTACAAAATATTCTATAATGCGAGACGGAAAAAGTTATTAAATTAAATGATAAAAACAAACCTGGCAGATAAAATATTAACTCACATCATGCTTACTGTTTTTTAAGATAATGGAAGCTGGCCAATGCTAAATAAACTCAAGTAAAACAATTAGTAAAATTAGAAAGGTAAAAAGAAATGTTAGAGAGGGGTTTTAGAAAGTTGAATAAGAATCATTTCAGAAGAAAACAAGGTACAGAGGTATAAACTTTGCTGTTGGTAACCTAGTCCTCTGTGCCTTAGAGGTCATCAAGTGAGTCCCTCACTTTACAGATGAGGTCACTGGCATTAAATGGGCAGGGAAAAGGAAATCAAATATAAAACTTTTCAGCTATTATCTGTAGATCATCTGGTAAACATTCTGTATTCAGGTCCAGACACTGGTCAGCTGTCATTATCTACGCCTTTACTGGTGGTCTCAAGAACAGTTTATTCATTAGCAAGTATCCTAAGGAAGTCTAAAATTTTCTTCCTATACTCCATTAAGCTATCAAGAAAAAGCTTTTAAACCAACGATAGCCAGAAGACAAACTACTGATGGAGTCTGCCCTATGGGCAAATTTTTCATCTCTAAAGGGGTGTGGTGTGTTACACAAAAACTTCAGGGCTAGTTCACCTCTTCATCACACCGAGGGAGAACGCTCATTAACAAGATGGTCAGTATGGAGAAGACAGGCAGCTTTCAAGAGTTCTGTTCAGCTAGATCTTCAAGATGGCTTTTTGTCATTGTGTTTGATGTATTAACTTCCCAGATTCTAAATAATCTGAGTTACTCCTTTTTATTCACTAGTATTGATATAGACACTAGCACTCTAACATAAAATCCAAGAGTGGAAGATGGAAATTTTTTAGAATAGATGGAGATAGGCAAGGGCAAAGCAGCTGAAATGAGACGGGTTAAATATACATACTTTTGATTTTCCCTAAGTCCTCACTAAAATCACACTAAAGGGATTTGCTTTTAAAGGCATGAACTCCCAAAGGACATACAGAAAGGGAGAGGAAACTTTAGTAACAAAATTTTGGAAGCTGGAGGCTCAGTGCCTGTAGCTCAGTGGCTAGGGTGCCAGCCACATATAGCAGAGCTGGCGAGTTTGAATCCAGCCCGGGTCTGCCAAACAACAATCACAACTACAACCAAAAAATAGCCAGGCGTTGTGGCAGGCTCGCAGTCCCAGCTACTTGGGAGGCTGAGGCAAGAAAATCACTTACACCCAAGAGTTTGAGGTTGCTGTGAGCTATGACTCCATATCACTCTATTGAGGGCAACTGAGTGAGACTCTGTCTCAAAAAAAAAAAAAAAAAATTTGGAAGCTGGAAATCTGATGGAGAAGAAACACTGGTGAAACTTAAATAGAGGAAACTAATCCTAAATCAGGAGTGAGGACCCCACAGAAACAACTGAATCGACACCTCAGAAGACCCAGAGGTATTTCATGAGGGGTAGTACTAAAACAAAATGACTGCCCTGTAAACAGTTAAATAAAATAACATCCTCTCCTCTTTCTTATACCCTTTGACACACAGAAGACAGGTTTGTACTTTGGAGAGGGTAAACAAGAGGGTATCCAACCTAGAGATACTCAGAACACCTGGAGGGGGGGAATGTTGAATATCAAAAGGAAAATAAAAGATTATGCAAATGGATACATAGAATAAGTGAAATACTCCAAGCTGTCTTCTATTCATTCTCCAGAATGATGATGATTGGGGAGCTTCTCTGTGAAATCTAAACACCTCAAGAGGAAAGACCTAAAAATACCAAAAAATGTCAACTCTGAAGGCTATGTCAGCTTGAACAGTGCCTGGTACATTAAGTGATCACTAAATACATTTAATAAGCAAAAAGTAATTAAATGTATTACAGCCAGATGAAGCTACTGATGTTGAGGCTCCCTAATCTATTGGCTTAACTACATCACAAATTGTAAAGACTATGCCCCACACCAAAATTCAGATCTTTTAATCTGCTTCTTGGCCCTCCACTCTTAAATAAGGACCCAAAGCTCATCAGATACCTAAGAAAAATCTCTAATAGAGATTGAAAAAAGCATACCATGAAAGGGGAAAAGAAAACTTAAAACTAAAAACAACAACAAAAAATATTCATTTTCTCAGAGGTAAGAGACACTTTATCTACATACGAGAAGGTCTAAAAAGTCAGAGAGTAACAAAATGAGAAAACCAGTGCAGGGAGACTGACATTAGAATAACGGTTCCAGAAAAAGAATATAGAAATCAAAGGAGGGAAATCATCACAGAATGGTGCATGAGAATCACTCAGAAACAAAGAACATGAGTTTCCCATTTAAAAAGTTCATCTAATACATACAAAATGAATGAAAACTGACCTCTACACCAGCGTCTACCATCATTGTAACATTTCAGAACAACAGGGACAAGATCTAAAAACTTTCCACAGAGAAACAATAGGTCATGTACCAAGAATTGGGAATAAAAATGGCAGTGGTGTAAAGAAAGCTAAATCTTTCATCTATGGAGTGGGAAGTCACGAGAAATGTCTAAAGTTAGGCGGAACCTATGGCTCAGTGGGTACGGCAGAGGCCCTATATACCCAGGGTGGTGGATTCAATCCCATCAACTGCAACAAAAAAATAGCCAGAAAAAATAGCCAGGCGTTGTGGCAGGTGCCTGTGGTCCCAGCTACTCGGGAGGCTGAGGCAAGAGAATCATCTACGCCCAAGAGCTGGAGACTGCTGTGAGCTGTGATACCACAGCACTCTACCGAGGATGACAAAGTAAGACTCTGTCTCTTAAAAAAAAAATGTCAAAAGCTGAGGAATAAAGAAACAGCTACATTGCCTGCTATATTGCTTGCTTTGTAGCATGTTATTAATTAGAAATGTGGAAATAAATACAAAAAGAGTTATTTTAGATAAAATAATGAAAAGTACCTCCAGGGAATAGGAAGCAGAGAGGGGAAAGGAGGGCTGCTTTTTCCTTAAGTTTTGCAGAACTCCCTGTATGCTTTGTGCATATATAGCTTAGGTTAAAAAACACTATATTAAGAAAAAGATATGTTGCTAATGATGGATTTTATGTGTTATTTTATCACAATTTGAAAAAAAGGCAGGTGGCATAGAGAGAAAAACTTAGGATGGAAATGGAAACATTTAGACACTGGAAAAGAGGTGTACAGAAGGTGAGAACTGGTAAATCACCTCCAACATTTAAAAGGGGTGCTAAGAACACTGACGAAGGAGAGTATAAGGAGTGTGCACATACGCTGTAAAAAGTGGCTTAAATTTAAAAGTGGCTTAAATTTTCCAATGCTGTAGGAAATCAATAGAGAATAAGAAATTAAGTATTTCAGATCCCTACTAACATTCTTTCATATTGCTAGTTTTAAAAACAAAAAGAAAACAAACAAAAAAATTCCCCTCACTTGCTTTTCCAAAAAGTGTGCAACTCTGGTCCTTTGTTCTTTCGGGATGGTAGGAAGGACCTTATCAGCCATACTAAAGTCCCTTCGCATAACAGCCGTCTGGTATTCCAGGACTGAAACCAGCAAGGAGTAGCTAACAATGTTTAATTCTTTATCCCCAAGATAAAGCCTGTTGTCTTTTGGAATATAGCCCAGGAGATACATTGTCCTATAATAGAAACATAAACTAAATTAGAAGTTCAAATCTAAAGTTAAACACAAACATACACACCACACTCCCAACAATGCAATTTTGGTTAACAATAGGCAACCTATGAAAACTGTAACAGTAAAAATATTCTGCTTATTGTTGCTACAAGCTAGCAACAGCTTCTGTTTAAAAAGTACACTTTGAAATTTAGGTCAAAAGAAAAATGATACTCAGCTACCTGTCCAAGTGGGCAATGGTGACTATTTCTCCTCCAACATAATAATTTAATCTGTTCACAGAACTCGTGTAAATGAAGCAATCGCCTACCCACAGCCCTGTTTTCACAATCTCCTGAATCTCACCAAGAACCTGCAGAAAGAAAAGACTATTAATACCTTATCCATCATTAGAGATCTGTCAGTAACAAAAAGCTAAAGATACTTGAGGGTGATAAGGTTGAATAAGAAATGCAAATATAAAATCTTATTTTAAGAAAGAAAATCTCAGCTGGGCGCTGTAGCTCAGTGGTTACAGCACTGGCCCCGAACCTCACCTGGGCTTGATTAAGGAAAAAAAAAAGAAAGAAAATCTTTCCTTGGAATTTCTTCTTTTTTCATGTAAGAATAGATTTCTAGATTAATATTTATAATGTGAAATCTCATTGGTGGGTCAAAACTGTGATATAAAAGGGTATTGATCTAACCTCCCTAATTCACATGAAACTAGAATATTAAGTACTTTACAACCTTCTAGGACATCTCCACAATAGATGATTTATCTTTACCATTAGGGAGCTCATTTAAATCACTCTGGCTCAATAGTCTTCTGACCAAAACAACTACAAATTTCCTTACTGAAAGATAGCAAACTAAGTCTAAAGATTTCCTAAAACCAAAGCATAAATTTCTTTTAAACATATTTACTTTCATATTCTGATCTCTGAGCCAAGATTTTAATTTTCACATTTCATCAGAACCCCTTAAATGCTTAGCTTCCCCAAACCTAATTTATAATGAAATGTTAAAAACTTCATGTTAATGAAATTTATAATGACGTTTATAAGAATATAAATCATTTCAAAACAAAGCTAACATTGTGCTGATGCAATTACCTCAAAGGCATCTTCAATGCCATCTTCAGTAACTCCCTCATGTGTTTCCTGTGCAGCCAAGACTTTTTCCGACAGATACTTAAGGATAAAAAATGATTCTTCGGTGGCAATACAGACTAACTCTCCAGAGTCAGACCAGAAAATCTGCCACAGGACAAAAAACACAGACAACTGACTTGGATTTCTGATTAGATGACAAACTGTATATACTTTATTTCTTAAAAGATTTATCTTGTTTTTATCAAGATAGTAAGTGTGCACTTAACAATTTTATGTAGCATATTTATACATATATTTGAGGGCTGTTACATTTAACCCTGTAACAAAAAGACCAAAGGAAGACAGGAGGGAGAGCTTGTCAGTACACACTGGATGTGTTGTAATTTAGAGGAATAGCAGCCTATTCCTTACTGCTCTATAACAGTGTTTCTCACCCTTTATTTTCAGTATTACCCATTCCCTAGGAACCTTTATAGACTTTTTTTTCCTAACCACTTCCCCCAAGAAATTTTAATATCACAAATATACTGGGTATCTGTTTATAATATATGATGCACACAGATATACATCTCTATGTTTTATACATAAAAAGAGAACTTTTTTTTAATATCTTCTAGGAACCAGTTTTTGCCCTTTTGGAGGCACTATGGCCCCCACTGAGAATACTCGCTCAAGTACTAGGCCCCCGGGAAGCTGTTTTGTTTTTAAACATAATTTCCTGACAGTGAAAGCTATCAAAGGAGCAGGAAGCTCTAAAGGTAGAGCATTGTGTTACTGGAGATGGTTACCTGAAATTTCAGCAGCCACCATCAAGTACAGTATGAAAAGGTTTTCTAAACTATGTGGGAGCTTCTGTGGCCTCTCTAAGCCGAGAATTCCCTGACTTCTTTTCTTCAAAATATGCTTTTTAAAAATATATTTAAAATATAACTATCGGGGCGGTGCCTGTGGCTCAATGGGTAGGGCTCCGGCCCCATATACCGAGGGTGGCGGGTTCAAACCCGGCCTCGGCCAAACTGCAACAAAAAAATAGCCAGGCGTTGTGGTGGGTGCCTGTAGTCCCAGCTGCTCAGGAGGCTGAGGCAAGAGAATCGCTTGGGCCCAAGAGTTGGAAGTTGCCGTGAGCTGTGTGATGCCACGGCACTCTACCCAAGATGATAAAGTGAGACTCTGTCTCTACCAAAAAAAATAAATAAATAAAATATAACTATCAGTTGGACTTGGAACAGCTTTTTATACTTCTGAAAATATCCAGTATCTACTGCCTCATTCGAATAACAGAATTCTCTTTTTTTTTGAGACAGAGTCTCAAGCTGTCACCCTGGGTAGAGTGCCAAGGGGTCACAGCTCACAGCAACCTCCAAATCTTGGGCTCAAGCAATCCTCTTGCCTCAGTTTTTCTATTTTTAGTAGAGATGGGGGTCTCACTCTTGCTCAGGCTTGTCTCGAACCCATGAGCTCAAGCAATCCACCTGCCTCGGCCTCCCAGAGTGCTGGGAGCCACCACGCCCGGCACACAATTCTGACTGAGCAATCCTGGGGTAAACAGCACTGTGTCTGATACTCTGAAACAGGGACAGCAGGGTACAAGGACACACACTTCTTGGCCTCAGGGACTTAGAACTCACCAGAACGATAAACACTACAAAAACAATAGGGGGAAAACTCACATGTTTGGGCTGGATTTCAATCCTGCGTATGAGTTCTGTATTGTCCCAGTCATAGAAGGCTAAGCCATTTACAGATCTGACTCCCAATAAGAAGCCTCCATAGATACCTGAAAAAGAACACAGAATTTTTGCTTAGATATTCCTGAACCATTACAAAGCTTCTAAAAATGTATCCTATGTTAGTAACACTCACTTTCAGCTCCAAAATCTGGTTTAAATGATTTTTTTTCCTTAAAATTCTTAAATATCTTTACAACGCTGTTGCTCTCTCTTATGGCGTATCTGGGAGAAAAAAAGGCAAAATAACATAGTAAGTTATAATTCTACCAAATGTTAGAAATATCTTCAAATTTTTTTGAGTAATTATGCAAAAATATAAAATGAATATTTGAAAATTCAGTGATATATTCATTTCCTAAAATACACTGGTGAATTCCTTACAGTTGGACAAATAACATATGGGCTTCATATTGTATATTACACAAGTCACTAGGGCTTACAAACTAGTTTTGAAACTGGAAATGACCCAAATGTCCATCAACAGATGGCAATGATTAAACAAATTATGGTATACTCATACAATGGAATACTACTCTACAAATAAAGGAACCAATTACTGATCTGGACAACAACATGGATGAATCTTAAAAACATTGTGCCGAGAAAAAGAAGCCGAACAGAAGAGTGCATACCACATGGTTTCATTTATATAAACCTCTGAAGAAGGAAGATGACAAATATATCTATACAGTAACAAAAGGCAGATGAGTGCTTGCCTGTGACTGAACAACAGGTGGCTGAAGAGTGTGGACTGACTGTTGAGGGAAACAAGGGGCTATCTAGGGAACCATAGAAATATTTCGCCATTTGACTGTGTTCACGGTTATTGAATATATACATTTATTTGTCCAAATTCACTGAAATGTACATTAGCCCTCTCCCTTTGTCTGTGAAACATACATTTCAAGACTCTCAGTGGAGGTCTGAAAGCTGAGATAGCACCGAACTCTATACACACACTGTTTTTTCCTATACGGTAACAGGTGGGTAGCATATCTGAGTATACTAGACGAGGGGATGATTCAAATCCCAAGTGGAATGGCAGGAGATTTCATTATGCTACCCAGAATGGCATGTAATTTAAAACTTATTGTTTATTTCTGGAATATTCCATTTAATATTTTGGGGTTGAGCACAACTGCAGGTAACCAAAACCGCAGAAAAAGTAGCAGCAGATAAAGGGAGACTACTACACACTTAAAACAGGACATTCTGTTTTATATAAATAATACCTCAGTAAAAGCGATTTAAAAAAGTAAACCCTGTGACAAATGCTTAACTTGTCAGCCTTGTTCTGTGACACCTTACACAACTGCTTACACGCAGGCCTCTCTGCCTTGAAAAGAGGGGCTGTGGCTATCATTGGATATTTGAGATTGTGTGAGGAAGGGAAGTGGTAAGTGCTTTGCTCAGGACAGGAGAAGTGCTGAGCAGGGGCATCACTGGATAAAGCCGAGAAGAAGAAACCATCAAAGCAGAGAGGTAAGCTGAGACAAGTGAATCAGTTCATGAACCACAGGTACTTAAGATGTTAACAAAGAACTGTGCACATGAGAGCGTACTTAGGAAATTTACAGAAAGATCAAAATAATTCCTTACCTCTCAATAAATTTTACTGTTATAAAGTTTTCAAAAATACATTTATCATGCAGTGCTGAGGCTCAAGTTACCCCACTGCTGGGGGCAGGAGGCAACTCAAAGCATGAGGAAAATAAAATGAAGAAAACAGTGATGATTTAATTCAATTGTGTGGTCTGAAAACACCAAAGCCATAATATTCATTACAAGCACCAAACAGAAATTAAAAAAGAACTAGAGTCAAGGACTACCTGGTAGAACAATCCAGTGTTAACTTATTTTTCCTGCTTTTAGTAAGAACTTTTTATGAACATTCCAAGTTCAAACAGAAATTCCTTTTGTTGAAAATCAGAGGTGGGTTAACATCATGGAAAATAAGTTTTAAAAAAGATCCAATAAACTTCTCAAAAAAGACATCAAACCATAACATATCCCCCAATTAGCTCATAGAGGGGCAGCAGCACCTCAGGATACCCCCGTCTGCCTAAGGCCTGCCAGAGTATACGTGAGGGCCTACTCTGCCTTACGCCCATTCATAAGCACCAGATCCTGCCACGAGCTCCATCAAGGAAATGAGTGCCAAGTCCCCAGTTAACTGTGATTATTTCATCAGTCTCAGCGAGCCAGTTCAATACTGGACATAGAAAGGCAAAGACAGCTCATGCTACAAAGTTGTCTCTGACTCTAATCTTCCAACAGACAGCTCTGGTAAGAACTGTTTTTGTACAGACAGAAAAAAAGCCTCAAGTATCTCTTTTATAGAACAGCATACAACACCCATCTGCAATCAGGGCAAGCTGAATATCGTACAGTCAAAACTTACTCTGAAGAGTCGTGGGCCCATGCAAACTCCTGAGCAGACCCAAAGCTCTTGTTTCTCAATGCCATTGCTGTGTAGATTATATACTCCCCATCACCACACACCACGACAAACCTAGAAATGACAAAAGCCAAGAAGGAAAACAGAGGACCAAAGACATGTTAAGAAACAGTACTTCATCTTTATGGTAAAATCATTTTAATAAATGTCATTTTTAGTCACTACATATTATAATCTTATATCTTTTAAAGTATGTATTTCTTTGAATACAGAGCTACACAACAATATTCTAGCCAACAAATCCAAAAGTAAGTTATAAATATGGCATTACTGTTGAAAATGTTACAGCAATAGCCTTCTGTTCTAGACAAAGGGGTCTGGGGACAGGAAGGTGCAAATGACTGGAGATGCATAGGAGAAAGGTTCCAGTTATTTAACTAATTATTTGTTAAACACAAAGGTGCCTTTTGGTACCACTTCACTCATAACATTTACACCATAAGAAGGCATTATCTTATTGTAAGACTATCTTCAAATGAATAAAAATATCTTAATCTACTTTTTAGTGACTATTAAATTTAATAAACAAGGTATTTTAACATTCAATTATTGAGTAAAAATAAAATGTTGCACGAATAAAATTTTCCCAATAGACATAACTGTCTTTAAAGTTATCTTTTATAACACTGTAATAGCTGCTATCAAAGGACTTCCATAGGTAAAATGTGACATAGCAAAAGAATGTTTTATAATATTAAGGGAAATATAAATATGTTCTTAACCGTATAAGATAATTATATTACAAGTCATTATGGATACCATTTACTGAACTAGGTGGCATACTTTGTACATATATTTTGTCTTTTTAATACTCAGAACAGCAGTGCAAGATACCCAAACCTACTGTAAAATAATTTTTAAAGCTTTACAGGTTTTAAACTCATTGTGCTAGAAACTTCTCCCTCATGAGATAGTTGGTGCTTTATAAATCTTAAGGGAAAAACAGAACTTACAGTTCAAATTACAAATATGA
Source organism: Loris lydekkerianus (assembly GCA_963574355.1). Lineage (NCBI taxonomy): Eukaryota > Metazoa > Chordata > Mammalia > Primates > Lorisidae > Loris > Loris lydekkerianus. Next base: position 50,960 of record CAUYPK010139989.1, on the reverse strand, counting down.
AGCAGAATTACTAGCAATCCCAAAACACCGAGTCAGCTTTTCTTAAGAGTAATGAGTTGCAAGTCTTCCAAGTATTCCAGCAAGTACAGAGCACCTATTATGTCTCAGATGCTCTCACAGAAGGACAACAGAACACAAACCCAACACACGTGAAATAAGAGTAAACACAATACTATTATATTTAACAGTTCAGAAATGTGTGGTATAGAATAAGGCCAGGAGGGTAAACATGCTCCACCTTACACGCCCGTTTAATCAACTAGTATGGCTGCCTGCCTAAAGCTGTGTTGAGAATGGTGAAGCCAAGGCAAAAAGCTCAATGGGAATGATTAGAAATGTTTACCATAGGGCAGGAATGGAATATGCCATAGATATGCAAACCCTGCTCACAGAAGCTCAGAGGGAGATTTTAGTAGTGGCTTACCGTCCATTAGGATTGTGTTGAATAGTCTGAGGATAAATTTCACAACTGCCCATATCCTTCACTGCCAGTGGCAATCTTTCCCCATCTTTAATTTCAGCATCTCCCATTGCTTTTAGGTTGGCCTGTTGGACTTCTGAATGCTTGGCCCAAATTATCTTTCCATTGGCATCCATGGACATGGCAGGTTCCTCTCGACCAAGCTGTAACAATGATAAATGGTTCTTAGCAATGAAAAGGAAAAAAACACAATACGATAGATTATTTTTTTCTTTAACAGAGAGCTCTCATCCCTTTTTTCTACTTTAAAGCTCTATTGCTTAATTAAAGAAGTGTCAGTTGAATGAAACTGGTGGCTCGGAAGACGACAGTGCTAAAATATAAGGAAAATTGCTTTGGTTGTGTCGTCCTACTTAGAGAGACTGTATAATTACCTTAACAATGATGCTCCCTTCATCATAGCCCAAAGCGACATTGTTGGACCCTCTTAGACTGGCCACACACCATACCCTTTCCATTCCATAGTTCAATGTGCTCTCAAGCCGGTAGGTGCTTGAATGCCAAATACGCACGGTTCCTAAAAAGAACAATATGAACATTCCCTTTTGATATATGTACCCAACAATAAACTATATTGGGTGACTGAGCCACATGGAAGTCTTTTTATTCAATTAAAAAAACATTCCCTGGAGGCTTTGTGACCAAGTTTTTGGTCTAAGGTCTCTAAATGACTTTATAAAACAACATAAACAGAATCATCGAAACGTATAAGAAATTAAAACTAAGAAATGTGATTTTAACTGTGAAGTAATAACAGGATTTCCTTGGTAAAGTGCTTCCTATGTGCCAGATACTTTCTACACCTGATTTCTTTTTATCCTCTCACTGTTAATGTTATAAAGTGAAAATGTATATTTCCTTTCACAGTTCTCCTAAACCACACTTTCATGAAGTGGCCAGGTTTGACTCCAAAACATGTTTTTTCAGTTTTTTTCTAGGACGTCTGGGTGTCCTATCTAAGGATAGCATCAAAACACATTAGGGTAATGATGATGAGGATAATGATGATGACAATGCCATCTACTCTCCTAGTGCTTTAGTCTCAGATTATCAAAATGCTTCAATTACAAAGCAGAGACACTGCCTGGTTTACATATTTTCTGAGTAATTACCAGCATAGGCATAAACGTATACTTCTAACTTACCATCTTCTGAACCTGTGATGATAATTGGCAACTCAGGATGAAAACTGGCACAAGACACATTTTGGGCATGTCCCTCCAGTGTCTGCACACATGTTTTATTCTATAATAAAGAAAAAGGAAACATTTTTTATTAGTGAAAAACCAATAACCAACCTACCCTTAATTTTTTCAATGCATTAAAAATGACAGTAGTTATGACAATTTAAATAGTATCCAATATAGAAATTTTTTGAGATAGAATAATCTTGCTATATATGTGAATATTTTCTCTATTTCATAAAATAGATAAAATATAAATGTAGCAATCACGTTTAAAGAAAATAAAAACACCAACCAAGTTTTCATTTGAATATTACTACCCCAAATTCTTAGGACAATAAATTTTTCCCTTAATACTCACACCTATCATCTGTGGACTAAGTAGGTAGTGCTGTTTAAGCTTTTAATATTTTTATTTTGTATTTAAGTACACATCTGAAAGAGTTTCTAGGTAAAACTGGTTTTCTAGGCCTCATTAACTGCTTTAAAAAACTTTTTATGTGAGAAACAAAAATACAGAAATTTAAGAAAATCCCGGAGATAGCATGGTATCAAGAGCTGTATGCAGCATAATAGTTGTACCATGGCTATATCATGACACAATTTATTGATCTAGTTTTCAAATATAAATATGCCAATGAGGATACTGGAGGATTACAATTTAACATTAAAATGTTAAAATTCTAATTTATATTATTACATGACAAATAAACATGCTGGCATTTTATTTATAAAATCTTGACATGCCATGTGCTCATTTTTATGGATGATTCTAGGAGCACAGGTTAGGTACAAATCTTTAAGATCTTAAATTATTATGCTACAAGCAGAGATCAACAACCCAAGTTTTAACTGCTCTGTAACAAATAGTAAGAAACATGTCTAACATATGGCACGTAAGGTTATAAAATACCTGTACCTGATAATCCCATATTTTAACAAGACGGTCATCTGCACCTGAAATGAGGTATGGTTTGTCGCCACCACTGTAGTAATCGATGCAATTCACACCTTTCTCATGTCCTTCCAGAGTGAAGTTTGGTGAAGAAGAGCCCAACTGCCACACCTTCAGAGAACAATAGCCCCAGTCATTACAGGGCCTTGCTTTACAGAAGGCAGATCCCCTGACACTTCTGACATATTATATAATGCCAAAGTCCAGGAGAGAAAAGCTAAATATTCCTTTTTTTCCACCTAAATTGTTTTTCTTCTTTCTCAATTAATTTCCAGGAGGCAGAATCACTATGCTGTTCTCCAAAAATGCCAATTGCCAGACTTTATCACCAGAAATTATGATCTAGTTTATTGACAGAGCAGCCCAGGAACCTAGATGTGTAAGATGTTAAGAAACACTACATTAAGGGTAAGAAATGATTTTATCAGAGATTTAACATGAAGCTAAAGGAAGTAGATTTAGTAAGATGTAGTAAAAGAAAATTACTCTTTAAAGTATAGAAAAGCAGTCAAAAGTTCCCACAGGCTCGGCACATGTAGCTCAGCGGCTAGGGTGCCAGCCACACACACAGGAGCTGGTGAGTTCGAACCCAGCCTGGGCTTTAACTGTTAAATTAATTTAACCCTAAATTAATTGAGAAAGAACAAAAACAATTAGGTGGGAAAAAAAGGAATATTGTTTAGCTTTTCTCTCCTGGCCTGCCAAACAACAATAACAACTACAACCAAAAAAAAAAAAAAAAAAAAATAGCCAGGCATTGTGGTGGGCTAGTCCCAGTTACTTGGGAGGCTGAGGCAAGAGAATTGCTTAAGCCCAAGAGTTTGAGGTTGCTGTGAGCTGTGACGCCAAGGCACTCTACCAAAGGCAACAAAGTGAGACTGTCTCAAAAAAAAAAAAAGTTCGCACAGCACAGAACTGAGATTTATCTTTTTTACTGAGTGCCTACCACACATGAGGCCCTGTGGGGAGTATAAACATATGTAAACAAATGTTTATCACTTACTGTATACAATAAACTTTATTGGAGTCAAAAAGAAAACAATTCTTATGCTCAGGATAAACCTAATTTAGTGAAGAAAGTTTAAAACTAATTTCTAAGTTTCCAACCTAGGTATGTCAAAAGCAAAGACAATTCTATAAAAAGGAAAAAAAAAAAAAAGTCAAAACTCTAAGATAGTCAAGACAGGTAACATTTTACATTAGTTAAAAGAAAATAAAAATGTCATACAGATGTAAACAGCCACATATCAAAAGTTAATCTGATTTTAAATCTATGCATATAGAGATATATTAGATGTATGCACTCCGTGCAACACATACTAACATACTAAGCATCTAGGACAGGCAAGGGCACTGTGCTATTCGCTACTGCCCCAAACATTTAACAATTCAGAGGGTAAAGATTTCCAAAAACACATTAATTAGGACTCAGTGTCAGAAAGGCTGTAACAGAGGCAAAAAGCAATGGAAGGAACAGGATGAGTACTATGTATAACTGGCTCGGTCTAGAGGTGAAGCAGATGTCTGATAAGATCTTCTCAGAGCAAATATTTGTGCTAAGCTTTGAAAGCTGAGTTCTCCAAAGGAAAATAAATCAAAATGGGAAAATAAAAAGAACTGGGGGAACAGTGAAATAAGGTAAGGTTCTATGAACATTCGTGGCATCTCTACAGGATAGTGAGTAGACCAGGATTTTAGATGTCTCATGATATTAGCCCAGGCTAGTCTTGGAAATCCTTGTTCTTCATCAGCAACTGACAAGATGAAATCTATGTTTTAGAAAGATAATGACAGCACTATAGAAAACTGGAGTAAGAGAGAATGGAGGCAGGTGGAACTTAAATATAAAATATACCAATAACGAGTGGAGGTCAATAATGAATACATTAAAACAAGAGGAAAAGCCATGACCTAAAAAGATACTGGTCTTTTTGTCTTATTCTGGGTTCCTGCAGGTCTAAAAAATTTTATATGTTGCTTCCACACAGAAAAATACTCTTTTATGAAGAGCACTGGGTCACCACAATATTTTTCTAAATAAAACATACTCCTGTGGATTGAAATGAGAAGCCCCATTTTAACTTCAAAATAAGTTTTTGAGAAAAATTCTCAAAATAAGTTTTAAGAAAAACTTACAACAGTGATATTTTACTAATGATGATAACTGACACAGGAAGCAGATACTCTACCTTGATGGTCCTGTCCAAGGACGCACTGGCAAACTGATTATTATCTTTGGGGTTGATCACAATCTGCATGACATAATGGGTATGTCCTTCAAACACTTGTGAGCAAGACCATTTTTTATCCCAGTCCCAGAGCTTAATAAGCATATCATCTAGGACAAAAAAAATCTCAAGTTAGTTGTAATTTTTATTTATTTTTCATTTCAGAACTAAGACACAGAGTCTAGGTACCTTTTAAGGCAGCAAACCTAACCCAAATCATATACTCCATGTTTTACAGAAATAGAATCAAAACTGAACAGATTTTTCAAAGTCTTTATCCTATGAATAAACCTAACTCTCTATAGAAAAGCAGAGATAAAATAAATAAAACAGATTGCTGAAAGCAAAATAAAAATTTTGTGAAAAATTTAAGAAAAATTCAGTGGGCTTTAAAGAATGACAAAAGGGTAAGATAAGTTTGATTAGAATCTGACTGAACAATGATAGCAATGATTAGAGAATATTTGCTCTTATAATACTAAAAAACGTTCTAAATTAACATCTCAATTTTTAATTTAAATAGGTTTCAAAGAGTTATCACCAATTCAGTGCTACTTGTTTTAACTGTCCTCTAAAAGGTCCACTTGTTTACATATAATACTAAGGAGCAAACTAGTTTGAATATAAAGATAAAACTGACTAGGGTCTATAACAATCTTTCCAAAACTCATTCATCAGGATGTAAATGTGTTTTCTGTTCAGCTGATGTTTAAACATCTCAGGTCTTTTCTGAACAAGAATCAGAGCAACTGTTACACAAATCCTGAGTATAGATGATATTTTATTAGTAAGCAAGCAGCATCAGTAGTACAAATGAATCTAAATAGTTTAAGGGATGCTTGGAATTAGAACTCTACCTGAAACAGCAGTTAGAGAATACCATGTCTCACTGAATGAAAAAGAGATGCAGATGACCAAAGGAGGTCATCTCTTACCACTGCTGGTTAGAATGAAAGGCTGGGTTGGATGAACAGCAATACAGCGAATGTAGTCTGAGTGTGCTTCAAACATATGGACTCTCTCCAGAGTATTGTAATTGAATACTCTAATCTGCATGTCATCCTACAATGGAAATTTTAAAACCATCATCACTGTTATGAAGTGCATAAAAAACTGCATCACAGCCTCAAAGAATGAAGTTCATCCTTCAAAATACTGTACTAATTAACAAATCAAAAGCGAAAATTCTGCAACTAATTTACATAATCATTGACCAATTCAGAAAATGGGATTAGAGAATGTGTCTACTTACCGCTCCTGTCACAACCCAGTTCTTTCTTGCGACAAACTTTGCAGCTCGAACAGGAAGATCACATACTTCAAATGTCTTCACCAGTGTCTTTAAATGTTAACAAGAATATACACATTGAGTTATGAGAAAAATAACTGAAAAATCTGCTATATTTAATACATCCAATTATTTAGATCACTTCTAATTTTGAAATATACTCAGGCTAAAATATGAAAGTTCAACATTAAAATGAGAAAAGAAAAAGACCAATCATCTTCTTTAATAGAGTCAAAATTAAAACACCTTTAGAAGACAGGAGAAAGCAAATGTCCACAAGATGTTATTCCAGATCCTCTGTGCTCTGGCCCTTTCTTCCCTCTCTAGCCTTACCTCTAGCTACTCCCAGCCTCACCTGTTTCTGTTCCCTCTGCCTGGAAAATCCACCCATGGAAATTTGTAATCCCCTTTCATAATGTATAACAGCACCTCATAATTACAGTGACTGGCATATAAAGTAGTATATAGTAAGCATTTGTTGAATGAATTGACTTAGTTTCTTCTTTTTAAGACTAACCCCCATATAATAAATGGTTCAGAAACACGGTACAATTAATTCTTTTGCACGTTTTGGCAATATGCTATTCCATACAAATGCTATTTCTTTTTAGTAAAATGTGGAAATGCAGTGATTTATATGTTCCTTCAAGTTGCTCAGAGTGGGATTATTTACATAGGATAAAGGCAGAAAACCAGAAGACCCTCCTAGAAAGAGCAGAGATAAATGCACAATGCCTGTTCTTTAACATTCTGAAACTCAAACTATCATTTTTCAATTTCTCTTTTTGTACTAGAGAGTAATATTGAAATAACTAAGTACATCTTATGATTAACATATCCAGAACAATTTTTCCCACCGACTATCATGATAAATGTCAGTTCTTCAATATTTAAAATACTTTGTACAAATTTATTTGAGAAAGCAGTTTGCATATAACTATTAGATTCCGTGATGGTATTAATATTTCTTCTCTTTCACTATGAGCACAGTCTAACAGTATTTTTTCTAAGGAAGTCCTTAAAAATTCCTACCTGTGTTTCATGATTCCAAACGCACACACTGCCATTGTAAAGACTTGCCAACATCCATGGCTCTGTAGGATGCAAATCCACACTCTTAACTCGATCTGATCTAGCAGTTAGCTTTCTTTTAATATCAAGTCGCAGAGGCTAAGAAGAAACAACATTGAAAAAAATTAAATTGCTAAACCAAATAAAACATGCTTGAGATTGTAACTAAAAACATTACATTAACAAGCCTACAAAACAATTCAGTTTTTACTTTAAATTAGAGACAGTTTCAAATCTAACACATCTATTTCTTCATTCATGCATCAAAAAATGAGAATATTTAAAATTTTTAAAGTTATAGTGGCAGTTTTAAAACTTTTTGATCCAAGAACTCCTTTACATTCTTTAAAATTTTTGAGGACCCCATAGAGGTTTTGTTTATTGATATTTTACCATGTTAAAAATTAAAACTGAGACAATTTTAAAAATTTGTTATGAATTAATTTTCAAGTAACAAAAATAAACACATTACTTGCCCACTAAAATTATATATTTTTATGAAAAGTTTTTAAAAGAAATTTGGTAAGATGAATGGCAACATTTATATTTCTATATAACTCTAATAGAAGACATTAGCTTCTTATATCTGCTTCTGCCTTCCACATGTTGTGGTATGTTCTTTTGATTGATATCTAACAAAAATACTTGGCCTTACAGATTAGTTAAAAAGAGAAGAATATTTTAGTAATTTTTCAAACAATAAGATATTCTTTGAAACTCAAGAAGCAGTAGTTTCCTAAAGGCTACCTGCAATGTTGAATCTGAAACCATATCAATAAACTATACTTTGTTAGATTAAAATCTACTGAAATTCTGTACTTTGAATGGATCTTTCACTCATGCATGATTTGGTAATATCAAGCATTGGTCATTTGGAATATGCTGGTTCACTGAGTTATGCAGATCTTCCAAATGTTTATGCCTCATTGTCATTATATTTTTAAAAAATACCACATTGATTAATAAATGTATCACCATCTATATCAACTGATAAGCCATTAAGCACTGGAAATCTGTGAAGTTAAGTGATAGTTTTCTAAAATTTTAATTTTCACTTGAAATCTCAAATTTTATCATTGGTAACAAATACCATCAGAGACCAACTAACTTTAGTTTTTAAAAAATGTCCATAAAATATCCACCAAATAATCAAGTGTAACCAAGGAGTCTCATTGTTTCAAGTAAAGCTCACAACTTAACCATAAATATGCTTTTCCTTGGGATAACCACCATAGAACTGCTTTATGAATACTCCACACTCATCACACAGAATACTTTAAAGATAAATATTCAAGTGTGATATATGATAAAACTACTGATTTTTATTGTTTCATCAATGACATTCTTAAATGAAACTGGGTTGTTTTGTTTTGTTTTTTAGACATAGGGTCTCCCTATGTTGCCCAGACTGGTCTGAAATTCCAGCCTCAAGCAATCCTCCCACCTTGGCCTCCCAAAGTGCTGAGATTATAGGTATGAGCTTCTGAATCTGGCTTTTAAAAGAACTGCATGGCAATGAAGAATGTACTGTCGGAACAATTTGGTGCCACTGCACCAGCACTTTTACCTTCCATTACTGTTATATCATCAGTGCAAATATAACACAGCGAAAAGGGCCAACAGCATCTTACTATTAGGAACACAGTTTTAACCTGTGGCACTCTGGAAAGAGTATCAGAGACTCATAAGAGTTCACAGACCATACTTTGAGAACCGCTGGTTTATATAATATCTGCTAAATAAATTTACAATATCTATTAAATCATAATTTTGTCCCCATGTCATTAGTGTCTTATCAAGAAATTTTCTGAAGAATTGTTATTCATGAAGTCCTCATATCCCTAAATCATTAAGTTTCTTCAGAGAAAAGTAGTAGATTTATTTTGGCAAAAATATTAGTAAATGCTCAGTAATGTGATGTGTGATCAATAATAATGTGTGAAGACCTTTGAAGTCAAATGGGAATGTCTGAAATATCTTACTAGATTTACAGAAACCTAACATAAGTTGGAACAATTTAAACAATAACAAAAATATTCTCTCAGGTCAGAATATACTAATAGTTTAAAACAGCTTTTTTAAAGCCAGATTCTCCATCTGAAGCAAAGAACAGAAAATTACTGGAGTAACTACCTTTTTCATTCTCCCAAGGATGCTACTCTAGGAGAAAGATTAATTGATTAAATAAAATAATGCCTTAGGGCAGTAGATTTAATTCTCTCTTGGAGGCAGGTTGAAAAAAACTGATTTAAAATACATTTCCCCTTCAACCAGTCTTAAACACAACCTAAAAGCTTATTTAGCAAGCTGAATTATTGTCAAATCTTTATGTGTGATGTTCTATGATGATCATGAATGGGGCAGAAACTTAAGATTACCTTTGAACATAAAATGAAGATCTAGCAGAGATGATTTCCTAACACAAAGCAAACACCTTACAAGGCATCTACTCATCTCTTTTTGGATCCCTATCAAATTTGGGTCATTGACTGCTTCAGCCCTTGTTCTTCTATTCATTCTTCCTTCACTTTCAGCAATAACCTTTACCTCTTACTTTACTTCAAGAGATTAGAGTTCTCTGGCACTTCTTGTCATTTCCTCAAAGATATTTCCACTGTTATCTGTCTCAAATTTTCTACTTTCAAACCATCATCTTTGCATTCCTTGCTACTTCAGGAAAGTGAGACCTTTTAATTCTTTACTTCACCAATTTCTAAATGTTGCCTCATCAACTACTACTACTAATTTTAACTTTTTCTCTTCAGAGTCGACAGACATGAAATGTCTATTATGTGCCAGGAGCTACAGTGGAGTTTTCACATAAGCTGGCTCATCTCACACTTTGGGACACTTAGAAATTGTGTACCTTTTACCCTTAAAACATGTTTAAATTTTTGAGTAAAAGTGATGCTACAGAAGATGGGCCAGGGAAGTGTGAGCAACACTAATACCGCTACATACTTCCAAAGCATAAATCTAGTTTAAAAAGCACAGGCAAGAGCTCTTGTGATAGTATTTCTCCTAGCATTTAAGTGACCACTTTGAATTGTATTAGCACTTTGGGACAAGGATGATTAAGATGCTCCTACTATAGCCTCAATTCTAAATATTTCCCTGTATCTTCTGAAAGCTAGATGCATTAGGACTCAACCTAAACACCACTGCCATCATTAAGACCTTACTGATTATCTTAGCCTGAAATATTCTTTCCTAAGGGATCCTGTAAGATTTCATTTTAACCATTAATGATACACTTATGCACATATCTTGTCTTGCTTTCTAGAGTAGATGTTTCTTAAAGGCAGGGTCATTACTTACACATGTCTTCATCTCCACAGCACCTTATATACTTGGGTATGAAGGTTTAAGGACGAATAACATAGGACTAGAGAGTCACCACAAATTCAAATTTCAGTTCTGTCACCCATTTCAAATATGCAAAAGTGGGCAAGTTTACTTAGCCTGTTTCAGGTTAGAATTGTGTGAAACAGGAACAATACTATCATTATATAGTGTTACAAGAACTAAATTCAGAGTTAAGCAGTTAGAGCATCACCTGGCCTGTAGTAACTGCACTATAAACGTTATTTGTAAGTCTATGAATAATAGACTCCCTGAGAATTAGGTGGCAAATGTTTAGCCAAGTACACGGCTCATAGTAAATATTCTATGAGCAAATGAGTAAATTCACATTTTGTATTTCAAGTAAAAGATTTAAAATATATTAAACACAATGAGGGCAATATTTCATTAAGATACATTTTTAAATGTAAAGACTACAAAAGAAAACTCAATTAGGCAGGTTCAAAGGCTTTTTCCAAAAATGTTCACTGGTGCAAGCACAGCAGATCCAAATCAAAGGAGGTCATTAGTAACATGAAATGGTATAATTGAGAGACTTGAGGCCTTGTTCAGGTACTGTGAGCCTGAGGTTCCAAGAAAGTCTGGATGAGGAAGGGGTGGGGTGTCTGTAAGTGAATACACTAAATTTTATGCGAAAATGTGTTTTCTTATGGCATTTTTCTAACTTTCCCCAAGGGATCAACCTGTTTCTATCTTTGCCACAATTAGCTTCATACAAACTTGCTGTAGAGGAAAGACTTGGATTTCTTAACCCCTATGGTCTTCAAGCTCCAAAATCCTGGATTCTGTGTTTCATAACAAGTAAAACTTTAAAAGGCAGGAAAATATTTAAATATAAAATACTGAAAAAGATATTCGCCCACTATCCTATTTTTTCCTTATAACACTCTTGTGTAAAGTATTTTAGGGCATTTTTGAGGGTGACAGTGATAATAAAAATGTGCCGTCATGACTTCTATTTTGAACATTGTATTTACAAGTGCAGAAAAGCACTCCAGCCAGCATCATTAACAGCCCTCAACCCTCCTTTTCTCCTTAGAAACCTAAGAGCTAAGATTCCAAAGTATTTGAAATTCCATTTCTGATTCCGTACACATTTTTTTCCTTGGCTTCTCTGCGTAAGTTCGTAGTCAGCACGCGCTATTCCAGGAACAGACCCCAACAGGGATGCGTGATTAGTTTTCACTGTTTTAAGAGTAAAATGAAGTAATTCTGCCAAAGCTTCCTATAGAATTCAACGTTTCGACCTCTGTATTTCCCTATCCAAGTCCGTCGCAGACCGCCGGAGCTCCGGTAAGCTCCAGGGCAGTAGGGACCCCTCACTCGCAGGCACTGCGTCCCCACACCATCCCGGCTTCCTGGGGCCCACCGCCTCTTCCCGCCCACAGCTCACACTGGACCAGGACTCCGCAAGGCCTGAGGCAGCGGCCCTAGCAGGAGCCCAGACCACTGCTTACCACAGCCCTCAGTCCAGGGCCGCCCGGAATCACCCATAGCCGACGGGGCCGCCCTCCTTCCTGCAGGGTCTGGACCTACCATGGCTGCGTTGGTCCGAGGCCGAACGCTCCCCCTTGCTACCGGAGACTCGGGCCCTAAGCCCCACTGACCCCACAGACCGGCTGACTGACGTGGAACTTCCGGGAAGCTATCCTCGCGATAATCGGCGGCCAAGAGCCTTTGCGCCTGCGCAAATCCTGTGCGGAGCTGGCGTATCCAAGCCCTGCCCCGGTTGCCTCGGCAACCTGACTTTTCGTTCCTCCGGGAGCCAACCAGGGGAGGGGAGGTGTGACCTAGACCTTGGTGGGCGTGGCCTGGGGCTGCTGGTGGTGGACCTGGACTGAAAATCCTAGAGGTTAAAAAAGACGAGGAAAACAAAAAAAAAAAGACGAGGAAAACAAAATTCCTAGTCCCCTCTGGACGCTAGCGGCCCGGGAGAACTATGGTGGAAGCGCTGTCCGACCTCTGGCTCTGAGAGGAGGGGAGGGCGAGAGAGAGAGATGGCGAAACGTGGCCAGCGTGCCCCGGTGGTCCGAACGAGGCCGGGGGCGTCCGGGCACTCATTGGGACTGAGAAGATAGGTGCTGAATTGGGCCGAGCTTCAGGCCTTTGAGGTCAGAGGGGATCCTAAGAGCCTTCGGTTCTGGAGCTTTGCAGGAGACAGGACTATGGTTGCCATCGGCTGTTATTCTCAAGTATTTGTCGATCTTCAGGCTATGTGCTAGACGTACTTTCTTCCCAGCTTTTCACATCAAACCTGAATTATCTCAGTTATCTCTGTTTTGCTAATGAGGAAACTAAGGCACAAAGAAGTATCCTGGCCAAGACTGCATAGTAACTGGTAGTGTGAGGATTTGAACCCAGACTAATTTGTCCTCAAAGTCCTGTGCTGTTTCTACTATAGCAAACGATCTCTCTCTTCATTAAAGTAGTTGAAGTCTACAAGAAAGACCTGTGGCTGTAGGCGTTGCAAAATAAAGTGCAAGAGCATTTGCCTACCACTTTTGACGTCCCCTCTATTCCTGCCACGCTCCCCCCCCTTTTCTTAAAGAAAACTGTGGGCCAAATTAAACTTGCTATCTGGCTACATAGGAACGTGTTATCTCTGATTTAATAGAAGCCTTGGCGTCTCTTCAGGCCTCCAGATTTTAAGAAAGGCAAAAATACGTGTGTGTTCAGAGAGACATGGATTCTGCATCAAGTTATTTGACCTAATTATAGTAGGACCCTCGCACTAACGTGACCTTTTACTGTTTTGAGTTTTCCTCAGCTTAAAAAAAAAAAAAAAAAAAGGGGCTGTTTGATTTCTAGGGTCCTTTCATTTCTGCTATCCTATGTTTCTGTGACTTTCAGTAGTAGAAAGGAGAGGAGGTCTAGAACTGGATTTTATTGCGAGCAACGTGATCTTATGGTATGTAAATTGGGCCTAATAATTGCATACTTTGCTCACTCAGTGGAATGATTGAGGATCACAAGAGTTAGTTGAAAAATACACAGATGTGACCTGTACTCAGTTTGTTCGAATTGTGGAACATCCACTATTTCTGATTCCTAGATACTCTTGCAGGACAGAATATCTTTGGATTTGACACAGTGCCAAGTAGTACAAAATAAAATCTATTCTCAAAGGGCTTGTTGGGAATATTTAATCTCTGTCTACCACTAGGCACCCAAGGATTTACCTGACTGGTATTGATATGGGGTGAGCCCACAAGTGTCATGCTTAGTTTGTACCTTTTCACATTTTTCTACTGCAATTAAAATTGTCCTGCAATTGTGAACTATAAATTCATTTTTCATTCAACTATTCCATACTGAATTTGTACTGTGTACAAAGCACTATACTAGGTGCTGCTTTAAGATAATACCCATAAAAATTTGGTCTTGGATTTTGTTTCAAAGAGATTTTAAAGAAATAAAATTCTCAGATAGGAACCCAGACTGATTTGTCCTCAAATTCCTGTGCTCTTTCTACTACATCTACTGCATAGACTAACATTAAATTTATGTTTTATATCCCTGTGTGTTAGACCCAGAGTTTAAAATCTTTTGTTTAGAGGAGACAGGAAGGTTAGGAAAAAATACCTCTGGGAAGAAAAGAGGTATTGCAAGCTTAGCAAATTAGTAAAGGGTTTCCTAAGAGGTTGATTGCAATTGATGAACAGATCTTAAAGTCTTACCCCGTCAATTTCTAGGATGGCTATTTCAACCCTGCCTTTTTTTTTCAGCTACTGGGAGAATTCCAAGTGGAAATTCAGCCAGCAGTACCTCTATTAATATCCCATATACACACTTTCCTTTCCATTCTATCCCCACCCCTTCATGAGAAACTGAGGAAATGAAAGCAGTTCCTTGAGAAAGTCTCTAGGTTTTTTGTTTGTGTCTTTTAATAAGCAAATATCACTCAGAAAAGTGGCAAACAATAGCATGACAAAGAACCTAGTTTCTCCCTTCAAATGGGTTACAATCTATAAGCACGAAAGGTTTAAAGTGCATAATATATATATTATTTGTAAATTATTTGCATATGTATATACAGGCAAGGTTAGTAAGGCATATATATTAGGAAAGGTTAATAATGCACAAATAATTGAATCTCAGCCAGACTATGACTACCTTAAAAAATAAGTACCAATAAAATACTTTGAAGATGAAATATCCTCCTGGAGAGGGAAGTTTCATAAAGGAGGTAGAATCTGAGGTGAGCTTTTTAGGTAAAGAGTATATGGTGTGTTTGAGGACCAGAAAAAGTCCAGTTTGCTTAGAGAGTTGTATTAATTTAGAAGAGCAGGGAGAAGGTTGAAGAAGAGGTTGAGGCTAGAACCTAAAGATTTTTAAATAGGGAGAAATTGGGTTTTGATTCAGTAAGCAATCAGGAACCATTGGGCTAGAAAAGAAACCTGTTCATATCTGCCTTCTAGAAGATTTACCTTTTGTTGTCTAATAGTTGAAGTCTGTGCAGGTCTATTCCTTCTCTCTATTGTTTTGCTGGTTCTTCTTCCCTTAATTCTTGCTTATCTTCAATTAGATAACTTGTCATTTTCTTTAAATTACTTCTGTGGGTACTTTGAAGCTCAGTTTGCATGTGCCCTCCTCCAGAAAGGTTTTATTTTGTTTTTTGCCAGGCACCTGGGGTCAACAACAGTTCAGATCTCACACCAAGTGCATGACATAAAGGTCTCTGGCCTACCCAGGCTAAGTTTACCTACAGTACATCTCCACAAGAATTTGGTCTGTGGACACAACTTCTCAAGGACTTTTGTTCCTTTTCTTTTTTCTCCTTCTGCTTTGCTCAGTGCCAAAGCCAGTTTTTCTGTAGTCCTCCCAGGTTGAGGAGTAGGGAAGGCAAATTTATATCTGGTTTATCTTTCATTTGCATGTCTTTTAATTTGGGGGGGGGGGGTGTCCTGTAAGACTCTCCAGTTTCTGTGGGCCCCAGGTCTTCTTGTTCCCATCTTGCTGGCCCTCGTGCCTACAATAGAATTGGCAGGTGCCTCCAAGGCTCTGGTCACCCAGTCATCTTCTCACCATTCTGGTAACAGTCTTTCATCCAGATGTTGACTGGAAGTGCTTTGTTGTATTTTCAAACGTTTGATTATTTTAAAGCAATGGATTTGTTTAAATATATTTTATCATTATTTTTCATTGTTGTTATCAAGAAGAGTGTTGATCTGAATAACTTAGCTTGTTATTACCAGAACCATAAGCCTCTGAGGGAATTTATAATTGGGTCTTAATAAAGGCATTTTAAGGATGAAAGACAATGATGATTTTATGTTATTCTGATTTGGAATGAATGAAAGAAGTCTAGGCTTAATTGGCAAGAAGCTGCATAACAAAATTGTTGCTGTATTTTCCTTCCTCTTTTTCTTTCAGGGCATTATCTCATTTACTTTCACATCATTTCTTTAATTACACACATCGTACAGACAGGCACACTGAGCTCAAAGTGTAATGAATGGCAGGACAGATTTGAACCCAGCCCTTCACTGCTTGTTGTGTTCTACCTTCTTCCCCAAACCACTTAGTCTTATTTTCCCATTCCCACTGCCCCTGCCCCATTTCAGGACCTCATCTCTCAGCTGAACTATTGTAAATGTCCCTAATGGTTTCCCAGCTCAGGTTTCTCCCCTAACACCATTTTAACCAATCTCAGAGCAATTCTTCTCTGTTCTTTGGCCATAGAATTTCTCTGCTTGGGACCCTTCAAGGGTCCCTTCCTTAGACTGACCACCTATCAAAGATCCAGGCTGAACCAGCCACAGAAAGGATGAAAGTCTCTTATATAGATCAATATAAGGCCGATGATGCTCAGTATTTTTATTTATTTATTTATTTATTTTTTATTTTTTATTTTTTTTATTAAATCATAGCTGTGTACATTGATATGATCATGGGGCATCATACATTAGCTTCATATACCGTTTGACACATTTTCATGACACTGGTCAACACAGCCTTCCTGGCATTCTCCCAGTTATTGTGCCAAGATATCTACATTTCACATCTACCAAGTTTCACATACACCCTTGTAAGATGCACCGCAGGTGTAATCCCACCAGTCCCCCTTCCTCCACCTACTTCCTCCCTCCCTCCCCTCCCTTTCTCCCTTCCTCTTATTCTTAGGTTATAACTGGGTCATAGCTTTCATGTGAAAGCCCTAAATTAGTTTCATAGTAGGGGTGAGTACATTGGGTACTTTTTCTTCCATTCTTGAGATACTTTACTAAGAAGAATATCTTTCCCAATTCCAGACCTTGACATTGAGAGGTAGAAGATAAGTTCTTTGAAAGCAAGGACTATGCCTTTTATTCTTCTAAGCAGCACTCCCACCTCACTGAGAATCTATGTTGTACCTTGCACAATCAAATGCTAATAGGTGTTCATAAAATTGATTCTGATGATTCCTTATCTTATATAAACATTTTCACAGAGAATTATAAATGAATACTCATGCAATTAGATGCACTGAGGTAGTATAATGTATCAGTTCAAGTATGGGCTTTAAAACCAGAGCAACTAACATAACAAGCTCCGCTACTTGTTATCTATGTATTTGAGAAGGAGACTGCATCTCTCCACGCGTTGGTTTCTCTGTCTACAACATGGAGTAAAACCTAGGCCTGCCTTCCAAGGTAGCAGAGAAATTAAATGACATGTTGAATGCTTATAAAAAAGAAGGCATTTTGTATCTTCACATTCTGTGCAATGAAGGGACAGAAGCAGAAATCACTACATGGAAGTCAAGAACAAAGTGGATGTTTGCACAGCCAGAGAGCTCTGAGAAAGTCAAGTCCAAAGTCCCCAAGTGCAGTAGTACAGAAAGCTTAAAAGGCCCCAGAGAGGGGAAGAAAGTTAAATCTCACCCTTTTTCCTATGTTCAACCCTGCTCCCAGAGATGAGCAGAAGGGCCAGGTTAAGAAAACACAGAAAGTATTCTATGGAGATAGAATATTACCCCTGTAGGGAAGAAAAGATTGCTTTTCTTACCCATCACTAGGTTCATGTCTGGGGCCCCTGTAACAGAAGACAAACTAGTAAGAGAAAAGCATACAAATGGATATAAGTTTTACATGACATTGAAGCCTTAATGAGTGTTCATAAAAATGAACACTCAAATAAATAGTGAAATCTGTGAATTTTAATGCCAAGTTTGATAAAGAAATGGATAGTTGTAGAGAAGTATGATTGGACAAGAGGGGTATGATCTAAATAAACGGGGGGAACTTAGCAAAGCCAGTTTGTTCAGATTCTTCTCTGTGTCCCAGTGTCTTCAGAGAGAGGAGGATGTTCCTTTCCTCTGAGTACAGGGTAGGCACCTTTCACATGAGAGTCTTAAGATCTACTTCCAAAGAAGATGTTACCTCATTCATTGCACGGCAAAGCGAGAAAGTCAGAAAGACCTTCCCACTTCTGTTTCTACATTCTCAAATCACCCCAGCCCGTTTTGGGAATCCCAGAAGCCAAGCTTATACCTGTAGGCAGATGTGAGGCTTACTCTGGAGAAACTGGCCAGCCCAAGAAAAAAAGGACTTCAGATGGTAACACTTAGGGGTCCTCCAACAAAACAGCTAAATCAACATATAATCACCCCCACCCCGCACCCCCATCTGGTACATCCGCCCCTTTCCCTCATGCACATCTTCTCATCATTTTTTCAGCACTTTCCTTTTAAAATGGAAAGCTATTTGAGGGAAACCTCTAACATAAAAGAGAAATAAAAGCAAGCAAGAAAAAAATGAACTCTAACAGACAATGAAGAAAGCAGAAGAAAATTTCAAACTCGCTCAGAAAACACTATCTCAAAGATAGAAGTAAGGCATCAATGAATAAAAAATGCAATGCCATATGAAGGTATATAATGAGAGAACAAGAAAGATCTATTGAAAAGTAAAACCATAAAAGAAATTAAAAACATAAAAATATAAACATTATTCCTTCTAATTCTATTAGATTAGATGATAAAGTGAAGGAAATGTTTCAGAAATTAGAACAAAAAAAAAAGGTGGAAAATGGGGAAAAAAGGGAAAATAGCCAATTTAGAAGGTAAGACTTAACATCAGATTTGCCTAAGTTCTAGAAGTCAAGCACAGGAAAGTCAGAGGAAATAAACAACCAAAGAAATAATACAAACAATTTTCTGGAACCAAAATACATGAATCTCCAGATTAAAAGGGCCTAGTAAGTGTCCTGTGCAATAAACAAAACAACAAACACAAATCATCCTTGTGAAATTTTAGAACACTGGAGATTAGAAAGATGCTAAAAAGCTTCCAGACACCACCAACCCCACCCCCTATAAAAGCTGGTAAGAATAGTTATCCTATGTAAGTCAGATAAAGATATTTCTAGATTTATTAGGTCTTTAAAAAAATAAAAATTTTCCCAACTATTCTTTCTTATAAAGTTTTAGGAAAATGTCTTCCAGCCAAACAATTAAAAAAAAAACAAAAAAAAACCCAACAACAACAACAACAACAAAAAAAAAAAAAAAAAAAAAAAGGAAATAAAAGATATGGAGACCAAGAACAGGGACTCCAACACAGGAGGAAGGTCAAAAGAATCCTACTATAGTAACTATGCACCAAACACTGAAATACTCATAGCACCCAGTCAACATTGGGGTAGTTGCATGAAAGGTTCCCAGGGAGATGGTTCCTAGCAGAGAAAAGGAACTGTTTGATTACTTCATGTTTTGAAATGGAGTGAATATAGTTCTATAGCTCTAATGGAATACATAGCAATGAATTATTGATAGATACATAGAAAACTAAGCATATGAAAAGCAAGTCAATTAACAATTCCAAGGGGAAAGTTACAAAAGAAAAGAAATTAAACTGTAGAACATTGTATGTCTCAGCTGTGAATTATACTGAAAAAAATCATGATGAACAGAAATATTGGCTTAGCTGTATTGAAAGAAGAAAAAACACTAGAGAAGTGTATAAAAGGAATGATTTAAGAGAACAAAATCTTTATCTTCTTATTTTATGTAGTTAGATAAACAGCAAAGAAAAGCAGCTAAGTGTTGAAAGTGATTCCCTGCAGTAGACAGAATCAAGATAAGCAGGCATGAGTCAAGAGACCACTGATTTGTGTAAACTAAATCAGGTAAGACACCTTTGGCTACCAGTAACAAGAGACTGAACTAATATAGTGGCTTATATTTACTGTTTACTTTTAAAAATGTACAGAAATAGAGGGACTATGAGTTGACTTGGCAGCTCAGTGACATTGCTGGGGACTCATTTCTTTCCAGCTTTCCACTCCACCATCCTCAGTGTATTGCTTTTCAACCTTGTTCACTCAGGATTGCAAGACAGCTGCCACAGCTCCAAACATCATGCTTCCACAGTCAGAACCTGGGGGGCAGAGAGAGATTAGCACTGGTAATTCATGACGAAGACCCAAAACAAGAGTGGCTAGAATGGGGCAGAATTTGGTTTCATGTACAAGTCTGGAGGTAGGCAGTCCAAGGCTCCTATAGCTGCTTCACTCTGTGAACTTCTCAGGAAGCAAAGTTGCTTTCTCTTGTTGTTCCTCTAAGCATAGCCTCCTTTCCCACGGTGATGGATCTGTGGGTTCCAGAAGGTAACTCCAGCTCTAGCCATCATGTTGATATTCCAGACAGCAGGAAGGAGAAAAGACGATGCATGAAAGAGGCACAGGAGAGCTTTCTCTCTCTCTCTCTCTTTTTTTTTAAGACAGTCTCACTCTGTTGCACAGGCTAGAATGCCAAGGCCTCAACCTAGCTCACAGCAACCTCAAACTCCTGGGTTCAAGTAATCCTCATGCTTCAACTTCCCCAAGTAGCTGGGACTACAGGCACCCACTATAACACCCAGCTAATTTTTCTATTTTTAGTAAAGACAAGGTCTCATTCTTGCTCAGGGTAGTCTTAAACTCCTGAGCTCAAGCAATCTTGCCACCTCAGCTTCTGAAAGAGCTAAGATTACAGGCATGAGTCACCACTCCAAGCCTAGAGCTTCCTCTTAAAAAATGTTCCTGAAAGGTACCATGAAACACTTTTGCTTATATACTACTGGCTGGGATGTGGTCACAAAGCCATAACTATCTGTAAGAAAGGCTGGACAATGTAGTGTTCAGACCCCTTGAGAAGTCCCTCTTATATCTCATGGACTGGAGCTGGGCCACATGGTCACCCTTGGCTGTGAAAGAGACTGGTGAAAGGAGGGTCTGGGTTTTCATCCTCTATGGTAGAAAGCAAGGACAAAGAGGCTGAGAATGGCTGTGAGTAGCCAAATAGGTGTCTGTCTATAAGTCCTGTACTACAATTGGACCTTTAAAGCTACATATACATATTACTTTATTTTTTGTTAATTTTAAAATACATAAATAATAAATAAATTTGTTTATATGATTATGAGAAAAGTTGCCAAGAGCAGCTGCCAACACTTTCCATCTTCTTAATGAATAAGTAAAAGAAATAAAAAGTATAAGGTCAATGGACATACACATAAGTGATAGTAAAGGCTACTCAAATAGTCTGTTTATTTCCTGCTTTGCACACTGACCTTGTCTTTCATTCCACATTTATTGAACATCTGCTGTGTACAAACTTCTATGGATATGACTACATCTTAGTTCATGCCTCCAAAAGGTCACAGCTTTGAGAAAGAGAGAAACATAAAAACCATTGTTTACAATATGGCATGATAAGCACTGTGATAAGGGATTGCATTGGGTAACATGGCAGCAATCTAAAGAAGGGCTGTCTAAGTTGGCACAACAGACAGGGAAGGAGTCCCTCAAGAGGTCATTTTTGAAACATGCTTGAAAGATAAACAAACATTTGCCAGAGATTAAATAGGCATGGTTGGGGCATCAAGCCCACAGAAGAATGAACACAGAGGCCTGCATCATATTATAGCTGAGAAGAATGACTCACATTCTCACTTTGTCTATTACAGCTATGAAAAGCGAGGTACACAACTGGCATTCAACAGACATTTGGTGGGGTGAATCATGAAGAGTAATAACTCTCTTAATCTACATTAGTTTAACCAGTATTCTAGATCAGAAGTTGGCAAACTATGGGCCAAATCCCATCTGCTGACTGCTTTGGTAAATACAATTTTAGTGGGACATAACCACACCCATTCATTTACACATTGTCTAAGGCTGCTTTTGTGCTATGTGGGCTGAGTAGTCAATCAAAGAAACTGTACAGTCCTGCAGAGCTGGAAAACATGTACTATCTGGCCCTTTACAGAAAAAGTTTACTAACCCCTTATTCTAGATGAACTGACACTCTCCATTCCCTTTGAAAATGGAGCACTCTGAGCTGAAAGCTAGTAAGTAATAAGTAATACGTCAATGTAGTCCACCAATTTAGTTGTATACTTCCTAAGAGTAAATTGTTCCCAAATGTGTTTTGTCAGTTTGTATGTTAATGTAAGAATATAGTTCAATGAAATATTGTGTATACTGATAAAATATGTTTGAATTTCTATAAAAAAATTAAGCAGAATACTCTGAAAAATCTCCATCCTGACATGCTAATAAAAACTGTTACTAAGTTAGGTAAGAATGAGACAACCACAAAAGATTGGGTAGACTTATAAAATATTAAATTTTTTTTGGAAGTGTCTATAACTTTCACTCTACTTTAAAAAAACAAACAAACTAAAATTAGAGATCAGAAATGATGCCTTTTGAAAGTCTTATATAAGAAAAACAACACAAAATTGTAATTCATGACATATTCTTAGAGAGGAGTCTTGGCCCTATATCAACAGACAGGTGCTCCCTAGAAATTCAGGTTAAAAAAATAATTATTATTTTGGGCAGCACCTGTGGCTCAAAGGAGTAGGGTGCCAGCCCCATATACCAGAGGTGGTAGGTTCAAAACCAGCCCTAGCCAAAAAAAAAAAAAAAGAAATTATTATTATTATTTTAAGTAAGTGAATAAGTAAAGAGGTAGATAATATTAATGTATATATTTCTGGGGCTTTTTAAAAATAATTTCCTGATTTAACCAATTCTTTACTATGAGAAAAGAAAAGGACAAAAAAAATAGAAGGTGTGTTTGGATGAAGAGAGTCACAAATTCCATCTCCCTAAATTTGCTGAGGCTAATCTGGTTCTTCTAGACTCACCTTTCACCCAACTACTACCTTGACCCCAAAAGTAGCCCAGGCCAGAGGCACCCATTTCTGTTCTGAAGCCCAGTGCTGGCTTCCAAGAAGGTTAGACAAACAGGATTCAGACTTCATACTCCCAACTCTGGATCAGAAAGGAAGGATGAGCCCACACTGGCCACAGTAAGAGCAGAAATTAATTAATAGGTTAGCCCCTAAAAATGTCAACTCATTAAATGCCCAAAGTGTGACATCTAAGCCCTGACAAGCCATCTAGGAGATAAAATGAATAAAATAAGATAGTCCTTCTTACTTACAAATCAGACAAATTCAAAGTTCAGAAAACTTTTGATTTGGTCTCTTTGCCCATTACCTCATGGAACCTTGGATCTACCTTTAATTTAAAGCTTCAAACAAGTCCCTATTTGAGACTGTAAAAATAATTATGTGGCACGTTAACTCTTTGCAAAAGAATGGTCAATTAGTTCAAAAGAGCTGGTTAGTTATTTCCTCAGGATCCTTGATTAACATCCTTCTTTCAGATGAGTTTATTTGGTTCTGTTATAACCAGTTTCCCCTTTGACCCCAAAGGATATCCCTTCCAGAAAAAGAAAAAATGCTTCTCATCAGGTTCACGTCCTAAAGTCACAGTGGTGAACAGTGTGAGCTCACACAAGGTATTAAGGAATGCTGGGCCCCACAGAAAGATCCCTGAAGGAGGGCCCTCTTCTCCTAGGTTACCATGAACTCTCAGCTTCTCCACTGACACCTGTGCCAGAGCTATGGAGGCAGGAGACACCCCCAAAACATGCATTGAAGATGAGGAGCAATACAATGATTAAAAAACCAGACCTGAACTTCACGTAAACCTAACCTTTAACCAAGTCAGTTTCCAAATACATCCCTCTCCCTTCCAAGCCCCACCCACAGTGTTCGCTGCCACCTCCACACCCACAATGTCCAGTGCAGGTCAAGTCGAATCTCTTCTTCAAAATCTTTAGTGGACATGGCCCTTCTTTCCCTTCCTGCTACTCTGACTTTTCTTTTTTCCAATCCATCCTCCTCTTCTTCCCTATTCCTCCACCCTCAGTCCCTTCACGAAGAGAATCAAGTTGCTATGTGGTGAAGAGTAGGGTCCACAGAGCAAGGAAATGGGAATTCTGACCAATACCCAGACCTAAGTCCTGCTATGTGAGTGAGTGAGCTTAGAAGCAGTCAAACTTTGAGATGACTTCAACCCTAGCTAATGCCTTCATTGCAATCTTGTAAGAAACTGAGCCAGAGATGCCTAGCTAATTATTAGGTTTATTGTTGTAAGATACCAAATTCGGGGGTAGTTTGTTACACAGCTATATACAAATAATGCACCATGTTTTCAACAAATATTAGATTTTTTAATATAAAACAAACTAAATCTAATGTAGGCCCCCTCCTCTCTCTGTCAGATTGACAGGAAACCATTTTATTTAATCCTATAATCTATATACTTCTGCTTTTCTAGGATCTGGTCCAAGACCCAAGGCATTTGAGGAAGGGCCTCTGGTTCTTGATTTGGACTGCTTATCACTGCTGGACTACTCCCCAACTGTGCATTCCCCTTGGAGTTAGGAAGTAAGGAAGCTGCACATATTCCCTACCAAACTATAGCTGGGCCACTGGGGCTTTTGCTAAGGCTAGAGCCAGCACCGAGGGCAGCCTTCCTTCTGCAGGCCTGTGAGTTCCTAATCAGGGAAAGGGGTCCCCTCAAGCACTCCACCCTTCCCAAGCTTCTGAGAACCTCCCTTCCCTGCCACTTCTACCTCTTTTCTCTATAGTCCTCACCCCTGCATATAGGCACACATGCTCTTAGCACAAGTCCAAAGCACTTAGAATTTTTTTTTTTTTTTTAAGACAGAGTCTCACTTTGTCGCCTTCAGTAGAGTGTTGTGGTGTCCCAGCTCACAGCAATCTCAAACTCTTGGGCTTAAGCGATTCTCTTGTCTCAGCCTCTCAAGTAGCTGGGACTACAGGCACCCACCACAATGCCCAGCTATTTTTTTTTTTTTTTTTATTGTAGTTATCATGTTGCTTAGCAGGCCTGGGCTGGGTTCGAACCCACTGCCTCCAGTGTATGTGGCTGGCGCCCTAACCACTGAGTACAGGTGCTAAGCCAGGATTTTTTTTTTTAATCCTGAAAGATGGTTTATATAATAAGAGAGCACAATGTCTTTCTCAGAATTCAGAAAAAAAAAAAAGAGTTCTCATTCTTTATGATGCTTCCACACCTTCAAAAGCAAAATACAAGTTAATGTTTAATAAATAATCCTGCTTTATTTTCCCTAACTATCCAAGAAAAGATTTACACTCCAAGGATTGCTATGCTTACCCTGAGGTTCTGAATACCTTCCAGCAACTGCAGTGAGCCACCACGATCACCACACACACACAACTGTAGGAAGCCCAATACAAATTGATGTTTTAGTAAATAATCCCACTGGAATAATGGGGAATGAAAGGCTTCCTAGTAGGAACAGAGTTCTTCTATCTCCCTCCTTACTCTACTACAGAACAGACCAAGCAGCCAGCCACAAGGCAGGAGTCATACAGGTGTAACTAGAGTAAGCTTCTACTTATAGGTGTGATTTAAGTTGAAGCAGGGAGGCCTCTTTGACCCAAAATATCTTCATAGTAGTCCACAACAATGACTGAACTCCACCTCTAGAACCTGGCACATTTGGGTTGAAAGCATTGTCACTCCAAAGTTGAGTTACCCATTGAGCTGTTTTTATCCAGGAGCACATTCTTACAATTTAGCTTATCAGTTTTTTTGTAACATCAGCTTATTGAAAAAAGAGTTTGGGTGCTTGTAGGTATGAGTGGAGGAAGAATAAAGGGGTTCTGAATAGCAGCAGTAAAGGCATCTTGAATGTAAGGCTCAAGGCAGGGAGGGAAGTGGGATGAATAGAAAAATTTTCCGTATTACCACGAATGTAATGTAACTATGGGGGTTATGTTCTGTATGGTTATTCTAGGATGACTGGATATTCTATGAAGGCCACCCCTGGAGCTAGATACTGTCTCATGAAGGGTTATTGTTAGTGTCTAGTAATCGGGGTATAGGCTATGTATTAGAAGAAGAAACCAGAGCTGAAAGGTCTAGACATCAGGGTCTAGATGACTGCATGGGCATCTGTAAGTAGCATATATAAAGATGATGTCCTCCCTGTGAAGAGAGACTAGGCACTGAGGATAAAAGGGCCCAAACTGGAAAAGTTCCAAGGATCCCTCAAACATGGGGTAAGAACAGCCTGCACTCAAAAGAGATGTTTTTATAAAGCAAAATGTCTAAATTCACGGTGATTTGCTATGGTAGTTTTTGAGTCTCAGCTTGTGGTAGAGATCAAATCAGTTGAGCAATTGCCTAAGATGCCCCTACAGAATGGGCTACACCATCATCAAAAAGGCCAAAAGGCAGCAAGGAGTAAATTGTATTTACCACAACTTTTCTCAAGGAGAAAGAACTCTGATTGAAAATCACTTGGATGGAAGGAATAGGGAGAAACCATTGAGGGTCAGGTCTTCCAAGAAGGGTAAAACTGGTTAATCGTTGCACTTTTGATTTTCTGGATTGAGTGTGAAGTAGTAGTAGTTAAATTACTCAGGGATCATTCAGGAAAGGCTAAACTCTAGTATTCAAAGTCTGTCTTTCTCTCTGCTTCCCAAACACACCATTCTCCAAAGCTATCGGGTGGAAGGGTACCACACTACTATCCTCCCTGTGAGGGTATGTCTCTAGTTCTTCTCAGGAAAAGATCTACTCTTGGCTCAGCTTGGCTAGAGAAGCAAGGGAAAGCACACTCATACCTCATTTGTGTCAGAGCAAAGTACTCTTGAACCCACTTGTGCTGGTTTCATCCAAGAAACTACAGAAGGAAAATGAATCCCTGAACAATCCGTTCCTCCCACCCCTACCCAGCAGGAGATTCTCCTCCACTTGGAGCCAATGCAGAAAGAGCTGGAGTTCATTTGTTGCCATTACTTAGGAAGGTGTCATTTCCTTGCAGGGGAACACCAAGAGTCTGTGATGAGAGAGAGCACAAGAGGAGGCTAGAGAACGTGGAAGGTGGGTAAAGACTACCTTATTCACAGATTTCCAGAGGACTAGCCCTAGACATGGACTTATTGGTTAGAAAGTGTAATAAGAAACACTCATGAAATAATAAATGGCAAGTATTCCAGATATTCTCTTCTCTTCATGGGCAAGGTTATCTATGCAACAGCAATAGATTGAGGAGGAAAGCTGGGCAATGGCTCAGCTTGTCCATTTCTCCTAATCAATTGCATTGCACTCCCACTATCTGCTTCTCCACTGGCCCCACCATCAAAAGACACCAGGTTTGAGATCCATGGATAGCTCTTCTCCTTTGTGTTCCCAAAGCAGACAGTCTCTAAATAAAATTCCCAGGCCACAAACAGTGTATTTGAGCTTCCAAAGTAGCCTGACCTCATGTAAATTGTTCATTCTTCAATGGCTGTCTTATTCCTAACCTCATTCCTAGGCTAAAAATTATCACAGCATTAGAACTTAAATCATCTTTAAAGGACTCCTAACTCACCACCTTCTTTTAATGCATACAGAAATCCAGGTCTACAGAGAAGCAGTGATTTGTCCAGGATTCCAAACTTGTTGTTAGGAAGGCACAGCCCTGTATATTTACACAAGAAGAATGGCTTCCTCTAAGCTTGGCTTCCTCCTGGGCTTAGCTTACTCACTCAGGCTCAATTTATTTAGCTGTGGCCTCAAGCCACCTTCTCTGAAGGGCTTACTCAAGGTCAGACTCTAGAATCACCTGAGAATTCTGCTGCTGAGAGCTACCATGATTCATGAATCACTTACTAATTCCCTATATTCACCTCTACACTACTGGCAAAATTAGTTTTTCTTTTCAAAGCCACTCAAGGAAGAATTATAGCCCCTCCCATAGACTGAGGTCATCACCAAAAGCAGCATTAGGGTGAGGGGTTAGAAATCAGCCTGGGCTGGACTTCCACAGAGCAGTAGAAGGCCTGATAAGGCCACTGAATCCACAGCTTGACCTCCTGGAATGAGACTTGAAATTCCACTCTCCAACCCCCATCCTCACCCCATGATTGATCTCCAACTTTTGTCCCTGTGAAAATGCAAGAATCCCTATCAACTGCTGGGCTGTTGAGGAGCAGCAGCCAGCAGCACCAAGAAATGAAAGATCACTGTGCATGGGTGGGAGGTAGGGAAGGGAGAGCAAAGAGCTAAAGGCCCATTTGACAGAAAGTGGGGAAGAGAGAAGGAAAAGGTTGAGAGGGCAGAAGACGGAGTAGGGAAGCCTAGGAAAGTGGTTTGCCCTCCCCTATGTCTCACCATCCCCATTTCTCTTGTAATGAACATTTTGCCCTCTCTCCTTGGGTATGGATGTTTACCTTAAACAGACTGATCCTGTGATTGCCACTGCATCTTCATTTGCAAAAAAAAAAAAAAGAGAGAGAGAGAGAGAGATGCCTAATTAGCTCCATTTTGTGAGGACATCTGGAATTATTTCACCATCACCTCCATCTTCTTTCACCCATTCAGAATTTTCTGCCCTTAAAATCTAGCAGGGGTGTCCAACCTGCAGGCCACATGCTGATTTGGGGAGGACTTTTTTGCTTGTCTGTGATGTCATCATGAAAAGTATGGGTGGTCCTTTTTTTTTTTTTTTTTAGCTAATCACCTTTCCTTGGTGTTTGTGGATTTACTGTGTCACCCAAGCTAACTCTTATTCTTCCAATGTGCAACAGAAAAGGAAAAAGGTTGGACACTCCTGAGGGTATAGACTACTTCTTTCATCTGGAAGAACAAGGGCACTCGCTCAGAGTTCTATACTTTAAGTTAAATCGGAAACACAGAAGAAAAGTAACCTTTGATTATACCCAGCCTTATTTTAAGAGAAAAAGAATTAAAAAATTCATTTGGAGTCACCTGGGTTTCAATGTTTGACAGAAATATTTTGGGGGTGCCCAGTGCAGTGGCTCACACCCATAATTCTAGCACTCAGGGAGACTAAGGTAGGAGGATGCCTTGAGCTCTGGAGTTCAAGACCAGCCTAAAGAAAAGCAGAACCATGTTTCTACTAAAAATGTAGAAACTTAGCCAGGTATGATGTCACATACCTGTGGTCCCAACTACTTCAGAGCTTGAGGCAGAAGGACCTGCCTCAAACCCAGGAGTGTGAGGTTCCTGTGAGCTATGATGTTCTCTATCCAGGACAATAGAGTGAGACTCCATATCAAAAATATGTTCATATTTTTGCTGTTTTTCTTCTTTTTCTGTTATTCTTTTATTTTCTGTTTCTTGATAGACTGCTATCATAAGTTAGACAAACAGCATCTGAGTATGTTACAGTCCCAACAGGACTGCTCTCTTAGTTTGGACATCACTTGTAACTTTGGAGATCGCTAGGGCACTCATACTTCAGACCAGCTGGCTACAAATTTGGAGATTCCCACAATCACACTCAGGTTCAATAATTTCCTAGAATGACTCATAGAACTTAAGAAAACACCCCACCTATGATTACAGTTTTATACAAAAGGATATAAATTAGAGCCAATCAAAGACAAAGAAGTATAGAGTAAGGTCTGAGAGAGTTCCAAACACCATTCACATGGAGTACTGGCCAACCAGGGAAGCTCACATAAGCTTCAGTGTCCAAAAGGGTTTTTATTTTTTTGTTTGTTTTACTGTGTAGGCATGACTGAATCATTGTTCTCCTGATTGAACTCAGTCTCCAATGTCTCTCTTCTCCCAAGGGTCAGGTTGATATCACATGGCTCAAAGCCCACATCCTCTACTCACATGGTTGTTCTTTTTGTTGTGAACAGCATACACCTTGAGTTACCCCGTTGGCATAAACTATCTAGGGGCCCCTTAAGTCGTCTCATTAGCATAAACTGTCAGGTCAGATGCAGTCTGAGGGACCCACCCAGAATAGAAAAGATATTCTTATTATTATGTAAATTCCAAGGGCTTAGAGGTTATCTCCCAAGAGCAGAGATAAAGGCCAGACTTCTTACTGAGTGAATCCAATTCTTCACTATACTACAATCCCCCCCAAAATGTGTGTGGAACATATTTACAAGGTATAAGTCATTCATAGCAGATGGGAAACTCCATCATATAGCAGGATCTAGGATTTTTTTTTTTTTTTTTTTTTTGTAAGAGACAGAGTCTTACTTTATCACCCTTGGTAGAGTGCCATGGTGTCACAGCTCACAGCAACCTCCAACTCCTGGGCGTAGGTGATTCTCTTGCCTCAAGCATGATCTAGGATTTTGATAAATACCTAGCATCTACTGAGAGAAGTAGATGGTCCCATTGATTACATAGGGCTCTAGGAGAGGAAAATAACTTGATTAGGCTGACTGTAAACTGAGCTTTTTAAAGAGAGTTAAACCTAATCCTTCAGCATTGACCTCACAGATTAGTTGGAATGAATGAGGCTGGTAAAAGAAAGAAGCATGTATCATTACCTTGAAACCAAATGGCTAGAGGTGATATAACCGAAGTCCTAAAATAGCCAAGGACTCTCCTTTTTATTCTGGAAAAAAAAGTACAAAACATGAAAAATCAGATTATGAGCCCCTTGTGTTGACACTGTGGAGAGAGCCCAAATGTGCCCTTCCAGGTCTTGGAAAGTGTGATTTCATAACCTTCCTCTGTGCCAGTGCTAGGTAGGGGCTCCCTGGACCATCCATAAGAGCCTTCCTTCTTAGCTCTTTCCCTGTCTAATGACTCCACAGAAGGAATGTAAACATTCTTGTCATGACAGGTGCTCCAATTAGAGTTTGAATGTTTTTGTGAGGAAATGAAGCAGCTCTGAGAGGTATTTCTCTAAAGACTTCAAAGAGCATACTCTTTCTTTTTTCAAAGATGGGGTCTCACTCGTTGCACAGGCTGGTCTTGGATTCCTTGCCTCAGCCTATTCTTCCAACTTAGCTTCCCAAAACTCTGGGATTAAATGCCAGATTAAATGAGCCACTATGGCTGGCCTTCAAAGAACATACTTTTTTTATGTGTTTATACTGTTTTAAAGAACAGTAGTGATTCCCCCAATTTTGCCATCCTAGACTCATTTATTTTCTTTGACTTGTCCAAAAATTCAGTGCAACTAGATTAATAGAATGTGCCTAGCACTCTGCAAAGAACAGTAGGGAGTTTCATAGAAAAAAAAGTGAGTTTATAATCAAGCTCAAAAAATAATGTTACCATATTTATATCTTTTAAATTAAAAAAAAAAAAAGTGGCATTTAAGCCAGTAACAAAACAACAAAAAATAACCCAGTTAACATAATGAATACTTTCAGTACCCAAAGGGGAAGGGGCAGCACCTGTGGCTTAAAGGAGTAGGGCGCCAGCCCCATATGCTGGAAGTGGTGGGTTCAAACCCAGCCCTGGCCAAAAACTGAAAAAAAAAAAAAAAAAAAGAATCCAAGAGGATTAAAAATCAAAACTCAACTGAATATGGAAAAAGGCTTTTCAAAAGATATAAAATTTAAGTAGCCTTTGAGAAAGAATAGAAATCTTAGCCACAAAAATAGGAAGGGAAGACACATTCTAGAAAAGAGTTGCTACTCTTCTTTCTGGTTTGCACATATAGACATAGAAAAGAAAAAAATATTTATCTAGGGAAGTTTGTTTGTAGGGGAGGAATAGAAGGATAGCCTGACAGAGCAGTAGGAAGCATTGCCCCTGCCCAGGAGGACATTGCAGTCTATTGTTTCCTAAAAATATTCAGATAGAAATAGAGAAAGAGGATTTATAACTACTTGTGTCTTTACTAAAATGGACTTGCAAATGCTCACATGGCAGAAAAGCTATGAACAAATATTGGAATAGGTGTTTGAATAGGACTATAGCCTTCATTCTATAATATTACAAAGGAAAAGTATTTCTTAGAGAAACTATATTCCTTAATTATATGTTAGCTCTAAAGATACTTTTCTGATCCCAAGTTCCTGCTGTGAAATACAATACTGGGTGAAATTCAAATACATAAACAGGTATTCACAAGGCAAACAGCTTCAGAGGAAAAACAACTTACGAGGAGAATTCTATTTTAACAAATGTCCTTCAAAGTTCCAGCCACATTGAGTACCTGCCAATAAGCCAAACTAACATTATTTTAACGTCACAAGTCTGAGAGGGTCAAAGAATACACTGGGTGGCAGAATTGGGATCCAGAGTAAAATATAAAATTGCACAATGGTCTGAACCTAACCAGATGCATTTTCACAGAAATAAATACAATGTTCAAGTGTAAGATGCAGGAGAGACGACTTACTATACATACCCTAGGTTTTAAAAAACACAACTAGGAGTCATAAATATAACATGGCTGCCTCCAAAGAGAACAAAAGAAAACTTGGGCTGTGTTAAAAGCAGGTCAGTGCCTAGAGGCAGAGAGGAGATTATCCGCTGATCTATTCTGCATGAGTAGCATCACCTAGGGTTCACATAATTTTAATAGGGGTATAGAGATTCAGAGGTGAATACAAGGTAATCCATAAGACTCAGCTTGAAAAAATTCAGCAAAGGGAAAAAAGGGACATAATGGTTTTTCTTCAATATCTGAAGGTCTGCCATGGCAGGAGGGGTTAGACTGGTTTTCTACTGTGCAGTTCCAAAAATTTCCAAATCTAAAATCAGGACACAGAGTCTTTGTGCCACTTCTAAATGTAAGAGACAACCTAGGATATGTGATTTGAATAGTGAGAGTTGGAATTCAGGACCCTATAATAGCTTACACAATGGTAAAAGTTTAAAATCAGATAATATGTTCTAGAAAATTCTGGGGCTTATGGTCACATAATACAAGTATAATGACGTTGTAGAAATTCTAGGATGATAAATTCTAGTTTAGTATGTGGGAAAATGTTCTAACAGAAAGAGTAATCCAAAGTCGAATGTTCTGCCTCCAGGGGTAGAGATTTTTGCAATAAATATTTATCAGGAACTTGCTAAGTAACAACCATTACCCTACCCTGAAATCATTCAGGGTCTAGAGTGGAAGCCAAGCCAGGAAATAGGCAACTACAATACCCAGGTAAAAACTGTGTAATTAAGATGAGGACAATGTAGAATGGGAGCCTGGGAGTGAAGGGTAGGGAGAGTGACAGTTGGGTTTAATCTCATAGTTTGATCTCAGTATAAAACATCAGTTAGACTGGGGTCCTCCAGGAATCAGAGATGCAAGCAGAGAGAGCATGACATCATGTAGGAACATCCAGCAACAGGCTGAGAGGGCAGAGATAATGGGGATAAAGTAGTGAATAGACTGAAGAAACATTAAGGAAATAGAGTAAGTAGGACTTGGACAGAGGATAAGTAAGAAGGGTGTCAGTGGTAGCTGGGTTTCCTTGAAAGAGGGTCGTTCCATCCAGACAGTCACAGAAGCGACAACAAGCCTGTTTGTTAAAGGTGAATTTAGTCCTAGATGGGTTAAATTTGGAGAGTCTAAGCAACAAGCACCTGGAGATATTAAGTGAGCAGCTGAATATGAGGATCTGGAGAGCAAATCAAGAAAAAAAAAATAAAATAAAATAACTAAAAGAAAATGTTGAGAATATCTCATAGAAAGCAAAACAAAAAAGACATAAAGCTAATACAGCGGTTGTCAACCTGTGGGCCGTGACCCCTTTGTAACAATGAAAATATAGGCATTAGGAAGGTTGAGAACCACTGAGCTAGGACATCTAAGAGGCCTAACATCCAAAACTAGGTGTTCTAAATCAAGTAAATAGGAATAGAGGGGACAAAATTATCAAAGAAGAAATACAAGAGTATTTCAGAAGGAAATGAGTTTCCAGATTGAAAACTCCAAAGAAAAAAAAATTCACATCAAGACAAGACTGTGAATTTTAAGAATCCTAAGGATAAAGATTCTAAGAAGAAAGAAATAAATGGTATACAAAGATATAGAAATAAGAATGGAATCAGACTTCTCAATGACAGAATTGTAAATTAGATGGCAGTGATAATCAGAAAAAAAATGCCCAACTTAAAATTCTATACCTAGCTGAACTATGAATCAAGAGTGAAAGTACAGCTATTCCGTTATATGCAAAGTCTCAAAAAATATATTCTTCCTATGCATGCTTTCTCAAGAAACTTCTGGAGGATAAGTTCCTATAAAACATGAGTTAATTCAAGTTTGGGGGAAAGAAGAAAGGAGAGAAAGGGGAGGAGAGAGGAGGATTGGTGTGCTCCCACCTAATGGCACACCTCCTGAGGGCAGGATACAACTACAAAAGAAACCTTACTCAGCAAATGCTAACATTGTAACCTATCGTTTGTACCCTCATATTAATCTGGGAAAAAAAAAAAGTTACTTCTAAAAAGAAAGAGGCAGTTGGGGGAACCAACAGGGACTCAGAGCAAAAGAGGTCAATAGAATCCTCAATAAATAAAAACTGAATCCATGACAATAGCTGGACAACCATTTTATAGGGCAACTAGTCCAGATTAAAGCAGAAGCGTAAAAGACTCTGGGATGGACAGTTCCAAGAAAAAATAAAATTGTAAGTGTTCTGACAAGTTTATAATGACAAAGATTGGATTGAGAGTCATTTTGCAGTTATTCAAAGATATAGAAAGCCTTAACCAAAGACTGGGAGAAAGCTAAGTATATTTTAAAAAGACAAAAATGACTTCAGAAAACCATAAGTTGAACAAAAGTAAAGGTATTCATAATATAGTTCTTGTCTCAGCATTAAACAATGTTAACATAATTATGTGTTAATGTTCATTATAAAAATAATGAATATCAATGTCATCAAATACATGATAAACTATATTGGGAAGATACAGGAGGATGAAATATGTCTGAGCAATGGATGAGCATATCAGGAATCTATTTTTGTGTATCAAACTATCCCCAACTTAGTTAAAACAACTGCTATTTTATCTGCTTACGAACCTATAGATTTGCAATTTGGACTGGCCTCAGATGGACAATTCTTCACGCGTATGATTGATATTATGTGGGGAACTCTACTAGGACAGGCTATCCAGGATGATCTCACACTTGTGTTTGGGGGCTCATGCTGGCTCTGTGCCACAAGCCCACGGCCCTCAGCCAGGACACATTGTCCATGTTGCCTGTGACCCACCACACTACTGTCAATTAGATGGGGCTTATTTACATGACAGCCTCTGGGCAGTGTTCCAAGAGCAAAGATGAAAGGGTTCTTGGGGTCTAGGTTTAGAAGTCCCACAGTGTCATTGCCAGAACATACGGTGGGTCCAGTCAAGTGACACGGCCAGACCAGATTCAAAGGAGAAGGAAATAGATCCTTCCTATCGACAGAAGGAGCTACAAAGGCACTTTGAAAAGGGACGTTCATACAGGGATGAGAGAATTTGTTGTGGCCACATTTTCAAATACTCTACTATAAGAGCATATAAGAAGTAAATCCTTATCCTCTATAGTGGGAAATCAGTACAGTGTCAATGTGGAAAAATAAGCAAATCAGTATGTAATTTAGAAATATGATAAACAGCGCATTAATGTACACAGCTATGATTTAATAATAAAAAAAAGAAAGAAAAAAAAGAAATATGATAAACAGAACAAACAGCTGAAAAGTTTAAAATGGTTGACTTTGAAGAAAGGATCAGGGTGGAAGAGAGCAGGACAGACAACTGCTTTTCTTTGTTATACTCCACACAGAACAGGATTTTGTTTGTTTTTGTTTTTCTGTTGTTGTTGTTTTGTTTTGTTTTGTTTTGTTTTAGACAAAGTCTCAAGCAGCTGCCCTGGGTAGACTACTGTGGTGTCATAGCTCACGGCAACCTCAAACTATTAGGCCCAAGCAATACTCTTGGTCCTCCCAAATAGAGGGACCACAGGCACCTACCACACACCCAGCTATCTTTTGTTGCGTTTGTCATTGTTGTTTTAGCTGGCCCCGGCCAGATTCCAACCCTCCAGCCTTGGTGTATGTGGCCAGTGCCCTACCCACTGAGCTATGGGTGCCACCCCACACAGAACAGTTTGACTTTTAAAACTATAAAATATGACTATATTGAAGAGCAAAACAAAAGTTAAAAGTTTGGCTATACTCGGAATTACACTTGCATTGTATACCTAAAAGAATTGAAAACCAGGACTTAAACAGATACACCAATGTTCCTAATAACCAAAAGTGGCCGGGTGCCAAGGCTGATGTCTGTAATTCTAGCACTCTGGAAGACTGAGGTGGGTGGATTGCTTGAGTTTAGAAGTTCAAAACCAGTCTGAATGAAAAAAAGAACAGCTGCATGTTGTGGTGGGCACCTGTCGTCCCAGCTACTTAGGAGGCTGAGGCAAGAGGATCACTTGAGCCCAAGAGTTTGAGGTTGCTGTGAGCTATGATGTCACACATGGCACTCAACCTCAGGGTGACTAAGTGAGACTCTGTCTCAAGAAAACAAAACAAAACAAAACAAAAAATAATAGCCACAAGTGGAACAACTCCAGTGGCTATCAACATGTGAATGGATGGACATAATGTGTATATGGATACAATAGAATATTATTCAACCTTAAAAGGGAAGGGAATTCTGACACATGGTACAGGAATGGACCTTGAAGATGTTACGCTTAGTGAATAAGCCAGTCACAAAAGGACAACTATTATGTCATTCCACTCATATGAGGTACCTAGAGTAGTCACATTCATAGAGACAGAAAGTAGAATGACAGTTGCCAGCAACAGGAGGGAGGAGAAAATGGTGAGTAATTTAAAAAGTACAGAGTTTCAGTCTGAGAAGATGAAAAAGTTCTGGAAACGGATGGTAGTGATGGTTGCACAATAGTGTAAATATGTGATGCCACTGAATTGTGCAACTAAATATGATTACATGGTAAATTTATTTTATGTGTATTTTACCACAATAAAAAATTTACTAAATGCTACAAATATATAAGTTTAGCTATGGAGGGAAAGACAGGGAATCAGTGGTTCATACTGGGAGGTGTGATATTAAAGACTGTTCTTTGATTAATTGCTTTCCTTTTTTAAATTTCTTTCTTTCTTTTTTTAAGAATAGAGAAGACTTAAGCATACTAAAAAGCTCAGTGAAAAAAACCGGCATAGATTTGGGGCTTGACAGAGCTGATGGGAGCATAATTGGTGGAGAGAAGTATGAACTACTTAGCTGAGGATTGAGCAAGATTCACTAAGACTTCCAACCTCCTTTTAGTTTGGGGGAAAAAAATCATCTCAGAGAATTCTTTTCTTGTTCCACCTTCTCAACCCCCAAAACAGATTTTGTTGTCATTCATTCACAATAGACTCATTCACAATAGACCCTGGAAACCAAGAGTCCAAATCATTTAAAACTTGTCCTTTTCGTGTGATGGCAAGAGAGTTTGCTCTTTACCAAGGGCGTCCACCCCGCGGCCTGTGGGCTGCCTGGTGATTGCGTCAGGACTTCTTTTTGGCTTTTCTGTGGTTCAGCTATGTATGCACAGACCTCTTATTTTTAGAGGATCAGCTTTCCTTAGTGTTTGTGTTCTTAATGTGTGGCCCAAGACAACTCTCGTTTTTTAAGTATGCAGTAGAGAAAAAAAAAGGTTGGACGCCCCTGCAAACTGTCTTAGAAAATAAGGGAAATATTTATAGTCCACTCTAGAGGAACAACAAAAGCAATATGTAGTCATGTTGCCCATTAAAATAGATCAACAATATCTTGACAATATTGTCTATATAAAAATATTCTTTCTTCCAACTGGTTCCCCAGGCAGACTGATCGATAAATGTATAAATGGTATGTGCAGGATTTTTTGAGGCATAGATTATTTTGTAAGGCTCTCAGGAATGGAAAGGAGTCATTGTTCCAGCATGTGACAACAAGACAAGCGCTTAGCCCAGCAGTTCTCAACCTGTGGGTCACGACCCACAGGAACTGTATTCAAGGGCCGCAGCATTAGGAAGGTTGGGAACCACTGGCTTAGCCAAACTGTTTTTAGCCCATTCAGTGCAGGCAAGTCTCAATTGCCTGGCTCAGATACCTCTTTCAGCAGACACTTCCACTTCTCTCCACCAATTATGCTCCCATCAGCTCTGTCAAGCCCCAAATCTATACCGGTTTTTTTTCACTCAGCTTTTTAGTATGAGCAAGTCTTCTCTATTCTTAAAAAAAGAAAGAAATTTAAAAAAGGAAAGCAATTAATTAAAGACGAGTCTTTAATATCATACCTCCCAGTATGAACCACTGATTCCCTGTCTTTCCCTCCATAGGTAAACTTATATATTTGTAGCATTTAGTAAATTTTTTATTGTGGTAAAATATACATAAAATAAATTTACCATGTAATCATATTTAGTTGCACAATTCAGTGGCATTACATATTTACACTATTGTGCAACCATCACTACCATCCATTTCCAGAACTTTTTCATCTTCTCAGACTGAAACTATACTTTTTAAATAACTCACCATTTTCTACGCCCTCCATTTTCTCCCCAACTGCCATTCTACTTTCTGTCTCTACCTCATATAAGTGGAATGACATAATAGTTGTCCTTTTGTGACTGTCTTATTCACTAAGCGTAATATCTTCGAGGTCCATTCCTGTACCATGTGTCAGAATTCCCTGTCCTTTTAAGGGGAGTTTGGCTAATATTCTATTGTATCCATATATCACATTTTGTCCATCCATTCACATGTTCCCTACCACCATCCAGAATGGTACAGAATCTCTAAGAGTAAAATAACCCTCGACTCTGCACACAGCAGTGGGAGCCCCCATACCTGTATATAGATTGGTCAGAAATGAAACTGAAGTTCTGGAGACCTGGTCTGAGACAGGTGATACCCCTGTTACCCAGGTTGAAACACAGGGATAAGGTGACACAATCTCAATATAATTCAATGTAGGGTGGTGCCTATGGCTCAAGGAGTAGGGCGCCAGCCACATATACCGGAGGTGGCGGGTTCAAACCCAGCCCCAGCCAAAAACTGCAACAACAAAAAATAAATAAATAAAATAAAATAAAATTCAATGTACTTTGTAAAATGTGATGCTACTGATTTGAGAGAAGATGACTCTGGCATCTAAAAATAACTGAACTTTTAAATTCTATTGAAATAGTAACTTTACATCACATTTGATATGGAAGAGTTGGCCAAATTTCTTCTAACTTTGGTGGTTTCTTGAAGACATAAACCATATAATTTTATAAATAATAAGAAAACACCAGAAAATACTGCAATTATTCTTATTTTTCACTCCCTTATAATGACAGCCACATTCATTTATATTCCTAACAGCAAATGTAATTATTAATAGCATGAAACAGAAGAAACAACTATTTAGACACCATTTTTCTAGCCTTTTCCTGTGGTCACTGACCTATACCTCAAATGACCTTACATCTCCTGGTTTCCCTTATCTAGAAATCCTGGGGATAGCCTTCACCTCTGACCAGTCAAAATCTGATCCTAGATCATTGTGGCGGGACTCAAGGTCTTGAAATCTGTGTGTTTCCATGACAACCAGGCACCAATATAGAGTCTGCCTCTTCTATATTGAGGCATTTTATAGCTTTCTTCTAGAGAAAAAGGAAAGGGGGAAAGAAGAGGAAGGGAGAATGAGGACGGTGGGTAAGTTGGAGAAATAACAAGAATCTGATCCTGGGGAGAAGGTGAAAAGCCATTCAATACAGAACCAGCACACCACAGAAGTATACACACACGATCCACCATCACAAAGACTTTGGGAACCTTCCTGTTATGATTATTTTCTTCTTCTTTTTCCATTTCTCCCTGTTTTCACCCTGAAATTCCCAGCACACTGGCTTTTCTCAAAATTTTTTATCTGCATGAAAGCTCCTCTTGGAATTGCAATCAACCAGCACTCTCAAGTTTTCTACCTTCCTTTTTAACATTTAGTATATAAAAATGAGCAGGGGGTCAACCACAACTGGATGAAATCACTAATCATTACAGTACTCAAATTGCAGCCCCCTGGTGTATAGAAAATTGCTTTTTACTGTGGCCCAATGTGCGCAGGGTGCAGGCAGAGCCTTACTATGAAGGGCAGTGCAGGCATTAGTCATACCACAATCTTGCCATCAATTTTAGAAAACTCATGAGGCTGGAATAGTTCAAGATCTTGCAGAAACAGCACAGGCATGCACACACACACACACACACACACACACACACACCCCACAGTTTGTTCTCTGAACAGTTTTTCTTCTGTCACTTAACAACACCCACTCTCTCTTCCTATTGATTTATTGAAAGTGACCCAGCATCGTTCCAAAGTTCCTTCCTTGTTCATTTCCACTTTTAAGTAATTACTTCAAAAATTACAATAAAATATTACTCAATTCTTGAGACTCTGTTACATCTCTTCTGAGGAAAGGACAGAGAATAGAAGAATAAAAAAGCAGTTTCTTCAGAAAAAGGTTAAGGTGAAAAAAACTAGGTTAAGGTGAAAAAAAATACATTTCAAAATAGTTAATATTCTCTTCAACCATGTTCCTTTAAATTTCCAAAGAAACAGTGAGATAGTTTTCAGCCTACTTATGTTTGGTTTTACAGAGAAATCTGAGGACATCTAATTTAATGATCAAAGCAAACAATTTAAGACTAAATTTACTGGTTATTTTATGCTCTACCCCTCCACTTCTCTCAGTCATACATAAATGCTAAAAGAAATGTAAGTGAGAAAGACAAAGAGAGTGTTGGGTGAATTCACCCCCACACACAGCTTGCACACGGCACCCAGCGCTGAATCCCACAGTCTGCAAGGCCAGGGCAGATAAGATGAGGAAGAGGAGGAGGGCAAGTCCAAGGAGAGGCTGAGGAGTAGGGGGATTAAAATGTGGAGAGAGAAGGTAGGAGAGAGATGGCAAAGGCAGAAGTGGGTAGAGAAAGAAAAAGAGCAGGGAATTCTTTTAAAGGGAGTAAAGGGAGAAAACAGAGAGGAGAAAGGGAGGGAGCAAAGGGGAAAGAGAGCAAGGAAGCAAAAAACAGTACTACATCGATGCATGAAGAAATGGCAAAGGAGCAGTAGGAACACTGGGCAGATGACAGTAAATCTCCAACACATCCTGCCTGCCGCTACCACCCTGCTCTCATCTGAAATGGCGGCAGTCACTGCAGCCTTCCTTTTCTGGGTTTCTCTGAGCACTAGAGCCAGTGCCCGGAGGATGATCTGATTAATGCGTTGTGGCAGGACCTCATTGCATCTTAACAATTTAGGATTTTTTTTTCACTTCCTGCGAGTGGTTATGGATCTTTTATCTCCGGAGCCTAATGAATTCCTGTTAAGTCTTTATAGCAGTTGTCCTTTCCACTTAAATCTTCTCCCTGATCCTATTTACCAGGTTTACAGTTCAGAGTATTGTACGCCAAATTGTTTGTGTTTTTACAACCATCACTAAATGCTGACTCTAGAAGGTGGTTAAGTTGCGGAAAGGAGACTCCTCAGGTGAGGAATAAGCACAGCCTGAAGGATAGGCAGTGCTTCCTCCCTGGTTCCACCTGCTGTGTTTGCTGTCCTTGGTGCAGAGATTCAGTGCGCACTGAGGGGTCCTCCTGGGACCTCCACTTACCTAAGGCAGTCAGGAGGCCTAAATTCTACCCCAGCCCTGCCATGACTAACCAAGTGAGCTTGGACAAGTTGTGTAAGCTCTGTGAGCTGCAGTTTTCTCATATGCGAATTGGAATCAGTATACCTCCCTCTTCTATGCCAAAGTCGGCAGGGGAACAGGGTACAATTGGGGAATGATTAAAAAGGTAGCGTGATGGCTGCAGAAGGTGGTACTAAGGGCCCACAGACAAAGAAAAAAGGTGAGCTGCAGCTAAGTGAAGGATGCCTTGAATATCTGCGCTTCTCAGTTCCCCACCTATAAAGTGGGCAGAAAATATGCCTTAAGGAGGCCTGATTTTTCATAAGGAAGTTGAGAGGAAGTTTTAGCTCTTTGGATAAAAAGTGCTAAGGAGTCTGGAAGAGCTATTCCCTGTTCTGATCACCGACACCCTCCTAAAACCCCAGTCCTTCAATGTCTTGCCTCCTGAATTCTCCTAGCTCTGTGTAGGGTCCTATCTCTGTTATGGCTAAAGTGGTGCCAAGGAAATCACTGGCTGCTCACAGGATACTCAGAATCATTTTATCATGAGGTCCAGGATCCTTAGGGAATTATGCCAAATGTACCTCCATCAAATAGTTTTGCTATAAAAATAGGCCTGTTAAGACAAAACAACAATATTTGGGAAACCACAAGGTTTAGCCTGCTGCCTTTCCTGAGTTTCTTTCCTTCTGCCCTTATCTTCAGAGATGATAGACTTTTTCGCTCTGGTAACCATTTTAGGCAGTCCATTGATACTGAAATTCTCAGATAGGAAAGATCCCATGTTAGTCTAAGGTGGAACATTAACACAACCTAAATAGCTTACCAGGTCTGTGTGGCTGAATTCAAACGACTGGGTAAAATTTCAGGAACATCTGACCACAAATATTTTATTTCATTTTTTATTTCAAATCATTAAGGGGGTACAAATGTTTTTAGTTCATGGATACCTTTTATAATGCTGAAGTTGGGGCTTTTAGTGTGCTCAACACCCAAAAAGTGTTGATTGTACCCAATAGGGGGGGCTTACCTCTCCCTTCCCCCACTTTGTTTCTTGATTGCCTATGACCTTCACATCTCTTTGTGCCCAGGTGTGCCCATTAATTAGCTCCCAATTATTACAGAATACATGTGGTACTTATTTTTCCATTCCTGAGATACTTCACTTAGGATAATGGTCTCTAGTTCCATCCAAGTTGTTCCAAAGTACATTATTGCCTTCCTTTTTATGATGAGTAGTACTCCACGATGTATACATACATTTTTTTAATCCACTTATGAATTGATGTGCACATAGGTCAATTCCACATCTTTGCAATTGTGAATTGTGTCACAAAAAACATTTGAGGGCAGGTGTCTTTTTCATAAAATAACTTCTTTTCCTTTGGGTAGATAAGTAGTAATTGCTGGATTGAATGTCCATATTTGTTTCTTTAAGAAAACTCCATACTTTTTCCATAGAGGTTGTACTAATTTACAGTCCCACCAACTGTGTATAAGCATTCCCTTCTCTATGTTTATACCAACATCTATTATTTTTTGGCTTTTTAATAACGACCATTCTATTGGTGGGATTACACCTGCAGTGCATTTTACAAGGGTATATGTGGAACTTAGTAAATGTAGAATGCAAATGTCTTAACACAATAACTAAGAAAATGCCAGGAAGGCTATGTTAACCAGTTTGATGAAAATGAAAATGAAAACGGTCAATAAAACCAGTGTATGGTGCCCCATGATTGCATTAATGTACACAGCTATGATTTAATTTAAAAAATAATAATAATGACCATTCTAACAGGGGTAAGTTGATACCTCATTGTGACTTTTATTTGCATTTCCTTGATGAATACTGATGTTGAGAATTTCTTCATACATTTAATGAACATTTCTCTATCTTCTTTTGAACACCTTCTGTTCACGTCTTTTCCCTACTTTTTAATGGGGTTATTTTTTTTCTCACTGATTTGTTTGAGTTCTTTGTAGATTCTGGATATGTAGTAATAGCCTTTTATAAGATATATATTTTGTGAATATTTTCTCCCATTCTGTAGGTTGTCTGTTTACTCCGGTGATTATTTTCTTTGCTGTGAAAAAGCTTCCTAATTTAATCAACTCTCATTTATTTATCTTTGTTGTTGCTGGATTTGCCTTTGGGGGTATCAGTCATAAATTCATTGCCTAGGCTAATATCTAGAAGAGTCTTTCCTACATTTACTTCTGGAACAGCTATGGTTTCATACCTTACATTTAAGTCTTTTGGCCATCTCAAATTAGTTTTTATATATAGCAAGAGATAAGGGTCCTGTTTCATTCTTCTACATGTGGCTATCTCATAATTGTAAAATCTAACATAGTTTATGAAATACACAGAGGCCCACCAAAAAACCCATTAATATAGAATTAAAAAATGAATGATTGAGCTAATTACCTAGACTAAAATGCAAATACCCCTAAGAATGGCAACTCATTAAACATCTTTATTAGTCCTTAAAACCTTACTGTGAAAGCAAGATTTTAAAGGGGAAGAAATGGGGAGGAAATAAACAACAATTACTGGATATGTACTATATAGTTTGTGCTATGCTAGACATATTACTTATATTTTTATGTAGGATTAATATATTTAATCCTCACAACAGCCCAGGAGATCAGTGACATCATGCCTGCTTTATATTTAGGGAGAAGAGACTGTGAAAGCTTACACGACTTGCTTTGGGTCAGAAAGTTAGTAAAACTAAGGAAAGTAAGAGTGTACTAAGGGCTTGGAATAGAGTGGCAAGGAAACACTGTAAGAAAGGACAATGGGGCCTGCAAGGAGCACCTGGACACCCAAAAGATAAATTCTGATGACAGGAAACTTGAAGGACTTCCCTACAACGTTGTCACTAGTTTAGGCCATTCATTCATTCATACTATAAATAATTATTGAACTCCTATTACACACAGGCATCTACTATTGTAAGATGGATACCAAGATAGAAAATACAAGATTTGGCTCTCCATGGGCTTTCAGCCTGGCAGGGGAGAATACATATGCACAAAATCCTGGTACCTTTAATGCAAAGTAGATCATTATATAGGCTAAAAAGGTACAGATAAAGCCCTATGGCCATTTGGAAGAAAAAGAGACAGATTTTGATGGTGAAGATTAAAGAAAGCTTCCTGGAATAGACTGCCCAGAAGGATGGCCAGATTTCAGATATGTAGAGAAAGGAAGAAAG
This sequence comes from Loris lydekkerianus, assembly GCA_963574355.1. Classification (NCBI taxonomy): domain Eukaryota; kingdom Metazoa; phylum Chordata; class Mammalia; order Primates; family Lorisidae; genus Loris; species Loris lydekkerianus. The sequence continues at coordinate 6,447 of CAUYPK010139989.1, read as the reverse complement.
GACATTCCATGTGAGCAAACAGGACCAGCAAAGGCACAAATTCAGAAGAACATAGGGGAAAGGATGGTTTCATTTTTCTAGAGAATAAAGGAGTATGAAGGTGATGGGCTCAGAACATGCTACATCAAAATATGGCATTATGACATACTGAATTTTTAAGCTGAAGGAATTTAAGAAATGACTTGTACAGGAAGCATTTTTTAACCTTGAAGCAGATAATAAGACCATGTGACAGGTGCCCTCTCTTACATCCAAAGACACAGGGACACCAAGAGGAGCAACAGATCTCTCTGTTTTCCCCAATTTATTACACTTGGCTCATATTTCCTTTGCCCTCTTCTATTATACTTCTCCACAACTTTCCACTCTTCCTCAAACCCAACATAAAAACACTCAGTTTTAATCACTTCTTCAAGCCTTGGGGTGTCATTTCCTAATATTATAAAAGGTCCTATGTCATGGAAAATTGATAGTACATATATTAGTACACTCCTGTTAATCTGTCTTTTGTTACATGGGCCCCAGCCAATGAACCTACAATGGGTAGTGGAAACAATATTTTTCCTCTCCTACAAATGAAAAAGTAAAATATTAAGTTGAAAATATAAATTGAGCCCAGAGCCTCCAGCTATGCCCAGACACATCTGTACACAATGGTGAAGACCAATGAAGCTCCTTTCATCGCTCCTACATATAATGGAGCTGATATAATACTACTCATGAGCACTATATGAGATCACATATACAAAGCTGATATGAGCACTAGATGAGGTAATACATAGTCTAAAGTTTGCACCCTATTTAGGAAAAGTGCTGCATAATTCATTGCTGAATATCACTATGGTCACCTTCAAGGTACTCCCCTTGGAAGCTATTCACTGATGTTACCCTTCAAAGCAATTCTAGAACTCTTTTCTAGAATGGCCATCAGAGCTATTATCATATTATCCTTGTTGTCCCGAATGTCATCCAAATATCTTCCTTTCAATATTTCCTTTATCTTTGGGTAGAGAAAAAAAATTAATTAGGGACCAGATCAGGTGAGTAGGAAAGGTGTGCCAATACAGTTATTTGTTCACTGGCAAAAAACTGTCCCTAACAGACAGTGCCATGTGAGCTGGTGCACTGCCATGATGCAAGACAGTGAAACGTTCAGGTCATTTTTATCTAACTTTTTCATGAAGAATTTTCAGCACTTCCAAATAGTAAACTTGGTTAACTGTTTGTCCAATTGATACAAATTCCTAATGAATAATCCCTCTGATATCAAAAAAGGTTAGCAATATTGTATTGACTCTTGATTAGGGCTGGCTGACTTCCATTGCACACCTTGAAGCTTTGTTTCAGAATCATATTGGCATACCCATGTTTCATCACCAGCCATAACATGGACCAAAATACCATCTTGCCTCTCCAAAAGGTCCTGGCAAACTTTGACCTTTCTTGCTTTTCAAGACCATTTTGCACATTCTTTTCTAATGCCAATTTTTTCAATTAAGATTTTCCTGTTTCTGTATCAATGTTCTCTCTATATGCTATGGTTCTCATTGTCAGCCAATGATTTTAACACACAATTCAATGAATATTTGCACCATTTATATCAGTTCTGTTCATTACTGGCCACCCTGGACTTTCTTCATCAGTGACACTTTCTCTCCCCTCAGAAAAACATTTAATCCATTTGAACACTACCATTTTCTTCATGGCATTATTCCCATAAATATGGACTAACATGTCCCTGATTTCATTTACACTTAGTTTAACAAGAAATGTAGAATTTTTTTGGTTGCTCTAATTCAAACTCCAACATTGTCACTCCAGCACACAAAAACACACAACAATAATGAAAGCCACTCAGCAAGATACCACCACACATTGACGTGAACACAGCTGTGAGACACTGATAAACTCCAGTTATGGAACCTTACCAAGTTGTTTGTACAGTGCTTCCAATATAAGCACAAGGCAGCAACTTCGTGAACTTAATTGTCAGACCTTATACACAAAGGAGCTAGCAGTGTCTGGCGCCTGAAAAATGCTCAGTGAAGATGGGTGGTCAGTGTTGATGAGGACAATCATGTGATTAGGACTCTACTTCAGAAGTACTTACCTGAGAGCACTGGGGGCAGGATACAGTAAGACAGGATGGGGTAGGACAGTGGTGATGGGAGGCCTGGGTTAAGGAAGTGATGCAAGACAGAGGATGGGTGCAACTTGGTGCAGAGTTGGAAATAAGGAGAAGGAGCAAAAGGCGACAAGACTGTTTCAAGTTTGGTGGCCAGAAAGAAGATAATGTTGGCAAACATAAGGAGCACATGGCTCCCATGTCAGTTATACCGAATTTGAGATTTTTCTAGAAACTTGGAAGAGATATCCTACATGTATTTAGAAAATCAATCTAGTGCTTGGGAAAGAGCTTGGGACTGTAAATAAAGATGTGATGTTTAGAGGACATAGTAAAGCTGTGTAGATGAGTACATACTAGATTGCTCAGAGAAAATAGAGGGGAGTAAGCTGAGAACCAACTCTCAGGGAAGCTCTGCATTTGGGAGACAGGAAAAGGAACAGCAGCAGTTAAGGAGCTAGAAGGAGAACCAGAGAGGGTGTGTTCAAGTCTAAAGAAACAAAGTGTTTCGAGGAGGGCAGTAGACAGCAGCACCATATCAAAAGAGAAGTGGTTTAAGTAGAGAACTGTGTTGACCTTCACAAGAGCAGGTTTGGTGAGGAGTTAAAGGATGAGGAGTAAATGAAGTGAAATGGAGTAGAAGCAGCAAGTAATAAACTACTTTTTTTGACAGATTTGTCAGTGAAAGGGAAGAAGAAAAAGGAGTTCCTTTATCAAAGGACTTTAGGGTACCACAGTCCCCAGAGCACCATCCCAGGCAGAAAGGGCAAAGGCAGGAGATAAGAAACAACTGAAGGCATAAGAAATAGGGACACTCGGCAGCTCTTTCCAAATCATCCAGCAGACCATGAATGCAAGGGGAAAGCTATCCCACAGCATTTAAAATGGGATTTAACTTGCAAACATTTTATTTTTTGGAAAAACACATATTTCTTAAAATAAAGTATGCCAGCACTGAAAGGTTTGATGTCTTAGACGGTGACTAAATGCCAGCATGGCCAAAATTTAGGCACTATACTTCTACCAAGAGTCCTAGAGACCTGTCAGAATCTGCTATCTCATGTGTAAATTGGTGGTAAGTGCTTAATCTCAACAAAAACCAATTTAATAAAGAATAAATGACTGTGAGCTGATTCAAAGGAGTCTCTTCATTTGAGATATTTCTATCAGAAAATGATAGAAATATTAGAATTTGTAAAAATACATATGACCATCAGAAAAAGAATGAAAGTTATGAAATGAAACTACTAATTTATTTGAGTAAGAAAATTACAAGTTTTCATTCAGGTATCAGACTTGAAAATCTCTATTCCTCCTTCTTATTTAGAGAGACAAAATATACACAACATATACATGTTCCTATTCAAATATTGCCAATAACTTAATCATTTTAATTTTACTGTGGTACCACAAATGATAGCTTTAAGTATTTGGAGCTCCAGCTTTTGTTAATTTAAACTCAGTGTTTTCATTTGGACATTTACTTTTAATCAGCCTCTACAAATGAGCCTGATTACCTTGAGTATTAATAACAATAATCAACTTGCTAATGACTTCTTTCCCTCTTAAGTTACAGAATTAAGCACTACAATTTAATCATACTCATTAGCATTTTCTTCACTGGAGAAATGAAATCAAATACAAATGCAAATTCATTTTCTATGCACACCCACACAAACCTTTTTTTTTTTTTTGCTTTTTTACTTTTTTTTTATTAAATCATAGCTGTGTACATTGATATGATCATGGGGCATCATATACTAGCTTCATAGACTGTTTGACACATTTTCATCACAATGGTTAACATGGCCTTCCTGGCATTTTCTTAGTTATTGTGCCAAGACATTTACACTCTACACTTACTAAGTTTCACATATACCTTTGTAAGATGGATACTTTTTCTTCCATTCTTGAGATACTTTACCAAGAAGAATATGTTCCAGCTCCATCCATGTAAACATGAAAGAGGTAAAATCTCCATCTTTCTTAACACAATAATGAAGAAAATGCCAGGAAGGCTATGTTACCCAGTGTGATGAAAATATGTCAAACGGTCTGTAAAACCAGTGTATGGTGCCCCATGATCACATTAATGTACACAGCTATGATTTAATAAAAAAAAATTATACATTAAAAAAATAAAAAATAAAAGAATGGACTTCCTATGTATGAAAAGAGATAAATTCTAACAACGAGCTACCCTGTTAGAACCTGTTCCACTGAAGCAGGACAAAAACAAGTACAACAATGTTTCAACCCAACTGCTGAATAGAAAGCATAGTGATGAAAACATGTTCTTGCATTAATGAATAAAATATGCCCTTCCCCCCCCCAAAAAAAAAGAAGAAGAAAACATCTGTCATGTAGTACTCATAACAAAAATGCATCATGAGAATCCATCATGAGGAGACCCTGGATAACACAAATTCAGGAACAGATTGCTGATCTAGCCTCTTTAAAAATGTCCAGGTTAAGCTTGAGGGGAGGGGTCAAGATGTTGGGCTAGAAGCAGCCTGCACGACACTGCTCTCATCCAGAGGATGAAAACTGGAATAGACACCCACTTTTGGATCCATCACCTGCCAGAGAGCACTGGCAATCCACAGAGAGGCGGCAGGAGTGAGATAAACAAGATAAAAGTGGGAGGAGCTGCTCGCGGGACTGCACACAGTAAGGGAAGGCACGCACATGTGGGAAGGGCTCCACACTTCTGAGGATATTGCAGCTGGAGCAGCAGGAGGGCCCCCCACTGCAGCCAGCCTTGGGACTCAAACACAGACCTAACAGAGGCTGTGTGGCAGCAGGGAGATGACACGGCTAGCTTTTGAGCCCTAAGCACTGCAGCTTGTGCCTCTGTAACATCCAAAACCCAGAACTCCGCCCTTGCCCAGGCGTCAGATCTGTGACTGCTGCCTCCCTCTTGCCCATGCCAAGTGGGAAGGGGGCACATAATTCCAGCATCACATGCACCCCACCTCTTCCAGGGTCCCTGAACAAAACAGAAGACCACTGGCCACATGCCAGATGTTGTGACCTGGGTGATCCTGCTCGACCACACTCGGCATGGGACCTGGGCAAAGCATATTCTCCTAGTCCTCAGCAACACTGACCACTGCCAGAGCAGCTGGACCCCTGCCGCTGCTGCTGCATGAAAAGTCCTGAGCAAGAAAACAGCCAGTGCAGCCGTGGCCTTTGGATCTGTGCAGACTTCATTCCAAGCCTGAGCCATTCTGCACAGGTGCTTTCAGTGCTATGCCCTGTGCATGACCTGCTTTGACCATGAGCACCACTCAGTGGGTGCCTCAGTCCTCCACACACATGAGAGCCATACCCCACGGACCTGCCCCTTCCCAAGGGTCTATCCTGTCTGGGGACCCACTCTGCCCCATGCATGAGCTGTTAGCCCACTCCACTGAGTAACAGAGACCCTACCATAGGAGAACATATGTACATTATCTTTTATCTCTTTTGAACAGAGAAAGTGGCCTCAGTTAGCAAGAAATCAGCTCTCAAGCAATAAAGGAAATTGTTGAAATGACAGACACAGAATTCAGGTTTGAATGGCAAGAAAGATGAATGAAACTGAGTGATGGCAGAAAACCATCTCAAAGAAAACAAAACAAAAATGATGCAGGATATAAATGAAAAATTCACTAAAGAGATAGAGATAACATTAGAAAACAAATAACAACAGATAAAGAAATGCAAGAATCATTTAGAGAATTTCAAACTACATCACAAAGTTTTTTGGTCTTTTTTTTTTCAGATTTTTATTATTATTTTTTATTATTAAATCATAGCTATGTACATTGGTATGTATGGGGCATCATACACTAGTTTCACAGACCGGTTGACACATTTATATCACACTGATTAACATAGCCTTCCTGGCAATTTCATAGTTATTGTATTGAGACATTTACATTCTACATTTACTAAGTTTCACATATACCATTGTAAGATGCACCACAAGTGTATTCTCACCAATTCCCCTTCTTCCACCCACCTCCCCCCTCCCTCCCCTCCCTTTACCCTTTCCCCCTATTCCTAGGTTGCAAATGGGTTACAGCATTCATGTAAAAGCCCTAAATTAGTTTCATAGTAGGGGTGAGTACATTGGATACTTTTTCTTCCATTCTTGGGATACTTTACTAAGAAGAATAGGTTCCAGCTCCATCCATGTAAACACAAAGGAGGTAAAGTCTCCATCTTTCTTTAAGGCTGCATAATATTCCATGGTATACATATACCATAATTTATTAGTCCATTAATGGATCAATGGGCACTTGGGTTTTTTCCATGACTTAGCAATTGTGAATAGG
>CAUYPK010139985.1:0-10252 GCA_963574355.1 Loris lydekkerianus | reverse complement strand
TTTCTTTCTTTCTTTCTTTCTTTCTTTCTTTCTTTCTTTCTTTCTTTCTTTCTTTCTTTCTTTCTTTCTTTCTTTCTTTCTTTCTTTCTTTCACAGAGTCTCACTTTTTCACCCTCGGTAGAGTGTTGTGGCGTCACAGCTCACAGCAACCTCCAGCTCTTGGGCTTAGGCGATTCTCTTGCCTCAGCCTCCTGAGTAGCTGGGACCACAGGCACCAGCCACAATGCCCAGCTATTTTTTGTTTGCAGTTTGGTGGTGTGTGTGTGTGTGTGTGTGTGTGTGTGTGTGTGTGTGTGTGAGGGAGGTCGTGTTTGAACCTGCCACCCTCAGTAGTGCCGGCGCCCTACTCACTGAGCCACAGGCACTGCCCTTGGCATAATTTTCTAAGGCAAAAATATTGTCTTCATTTCACTTCCATTGAAATATCTTAAATGTGTACTAAGAATAATAATAGTATATTATATACAGAGTGTCCATAAAGTTCATGTGCAATACAAAATTGCACACTAGGCTTGGCACCCGTAGCACAGTGGTTACAGCACCAGCCACAAACACTGAGGCTGGCAGGTTTGATTCCGGCTCTGGTCAGGTAAACAACAATGACCAGGTAAACAACAAATGTCAGGTAAACAACAAATAGCCAGGCGTTGTGCTGGGCACTTGTAGTCCCAGCTACTTGAGAGGCTGAGGCAAAAGAATTGCTTAAGCCCAAGAGTTTGAGGTGGCTGTGAGCTGTGACACCACGGCACTCTACCAAGGGGGACATAGTGAAAATATGTCTCAAAAAAATAAAATTAAAAATAAATAAAATTGCACACTATTTAAGTTGCACATAAACTTTATGGACACCCTTTTTATATATAGTATACATAATTACAGAGTGGTTCCTGTGGCTCAGTGAGCAGGGCTCTGGCCCCATATACTGAGGGTTGCAGGTTCCAACCGGGCCCTGGCCAAACTGCAACAAAAAAATAGCCGGGCATTGTGGTGGGTGCCTGTAGTCCCAGCTACTTGGAAGGCTGAAGCAAGAGAATCACCTAAGCCCAAGAGCTGGAGGTTGCTGTGAGCTGTGATGCCACAGCACTCTACTGAGGGTGACAAAGTGAGACTCTGTATATATATATAGAGTCCTCAAACTTTTAAAATAGGGGTCAGTTCATTGTCCCTCAGACCGTTGGAGGGCTGGACTACAATTAAAAAAAAAAAAACAACTATGAACAAATTCCTATGCACACTGCACATATCTTATTTTAAAGTAAAAAACCAAAATGGGAACAAATACAATCATACCACCACATGTGGCCTGCGGGCCATAGTTTGAGGACCCCTGATGTAAGTAATAAATATTAATAAATAATATAATATTTAGAAATAAGAAACAACCTAAATGTCCAACAATAGGTAAATTATGTAGTTACATATTATATAGTTATTAAAATGATGTTACAGAGAATAATTAATGATTTAAAATAATCCCATGCTATGTTAAATATTTAAAGTTCACAAAATGATGTGTATATATACATACGCGCGCACACACCAACAAAATGATGTGTATACACACACATTACATGTTAATGAAAAAACAATTGAAAGATTGAACATCAGAATATTAAAAATATGATGGGATTACAGATGACTTTTCTGTTTTTTACTTATCTATGTAAAATAAAAATAGGAAGCCATTGTTTTGGACTAATTTTCTGCTCTGGGCCCCAACAAGAAGACTCAAAATTAAAATAGGTTCACCCATGCTAAAGGTCCACTTTGCCAAAGAGAAACTAAGTTGTTAACTGACCTCCTTAGAAATCAAGAGAATGAAATAACAGCCAATTTCCCAAACAGGCCAGTTTAAATGTACAATGGGCATGATGATGATGTTCCCTTTGCTTTAATCTTTACATTCCCAAAGGGTGGTGGAAATAGTGGGAATTCCTGACCCTGTGTGAAGGAGAAAGGGAAATAAAGAGATTTCTGAGCAGGAGCTCTGTGGGTTCGGATTATGGTTTGCAGGCATCTGACTAAGGGACACAGGGCTGATGGTTTCCTTATCAACTGATTTCTGGAAAAAAGGTCAGTCTTGGGCGGTGCCTGTGGCTCAGTGAGTAGGGCGCCGGCCCCATATACCAAGGGTGGCAGGTTAAAGGCCAGTCTTTCAGTGAATTTCTAGAAACAGAACCATGAGTCCTAGGGAGAAGAAAAGCTGGGCAGAGATAGAACATCCTACTCAGGAAGGAGGAGGTAACTTAGCATAGGTAATCTCAGAGCAGAGTCTAGATGACAGTTTGTCAGAGGACCTGGGAAAGTATCCAGGCCCTTGGTGGATCAGATGCCTTAGGGCTGTTGTTGTAATATTTAGATCAATTTGACAATGCAGGTTTCTGAATATCACCAACATGACTCTTTGAAAAGACAAAGCTAGGCTCGGTGCCTGTAGCTCTGTGATTAGGGTGCTGGTCACATGCACCGGGGCTGGTGGGTTCAAATCTAGCCCCAGCCTGCTAAAACAAAAAATAGCTGGGTGTTTCAGTGGGAGTCTCAGCTACTTGGGAGGCTAAGGCAAGAGAATCACTTAAGCCCAAGAGTTTGAGGTTGCTGTGAGCTGTGACACCATAGTACTCTACCGAAGGTGACATAGTGAGACTGTCTAAAAAAAAGCCAAAATCTGATCTGGCTAGACATGGTGGCCCATGCTGTAATCTCAGCACCTTGGGAGGCTGAGGCATGAAGGTAAGTTACTTGAGGCCAGGAGCTTGAGACCAGCCTGGACAGCATAGCAATATCCCATCTCTATAAAAAGTTTTATATTTATTTATTTATTATTTATTTATGAGACAGCTGTCACCCTGGGTAGAATGCTATGGCACCATAGCTCACAGCAACCTCCAACTCTTGGATCCTCCTGCCTCAGTTTTTCTATTTTTAGTGGAGACGGGGTCTCACTTTTGTTCAGGCTGGTCTCGAACTTGTGAGCTCAAGCTATCTACCCACCTTTGCCTCCCAGAGTGCTAGGATTACAGGCATGAGCCACCATGCCTGGGCCATATAAAAATGTTTTCAAAATTAGAACCCCCTTGGGTGGTGCCTGTGGCTCAAAGGAGTAGGGTGCCGGCCCCATATATGGAAGGTGATGGGTTCAAACCCAGCCCTGGCCAAAAACTACAAAAAAAAAAAAAAAAAAATCAGGACCTCCTCTCCCCACAAAATTTTATCTGAAGGTTTTTAAAAGATGTCTCGTCGATCATAGCAGAATAGTCAGTTTTTAAATGGTTGTTTGATGAAGAAGAAGGAAACAGCATAACACAAAGAGAAGATTGTTTAATATTAGGTTACTTCACATTTCTTTCTTTGTAAGGGTTTGTGTATAGGTTAAAGCAGAGGGAACTTCCTTACTGTGCCAGCTAAAACTGGACTATCTGAAAATTTGGCTATCATCTCTTTCCTGATCTCTTGGAGGATCAGATGAAGAACTTAGTTTCTGTTTGGAGACCTGGAAATGCATCATGAGTGACTCCATTTAGTTTGGCCTGTTGGGGCCTAATGCAGGAGCTTAGTTCAAATCGATGACCTCCCATAAATTTCATTTTTCAGGAGTTTTGTTTATGGTAAGTCTTTTACTGTGGAGACGTGATTCAGATTGGGTAAGGATAAAATACAATTGCCCAGAATTGGTGAGGATTTTGAAACAAGGGATTCAAAGAATCTTAGGGGTGCAAACTTGTCTGTTGATGGTTTCTGCTGTAGAGTTGCTGGGTCTTGGCTGTCTTGGGCACTCACTCTTGGCACGGCAGGCGTTGCTACCCAGCCAAAAGCTGCGTGTGTCACTGAATCTGCAGGAGGTGGCCAACTCTCAGAAGGAGGTGGTTCAGGCTCACTGTATTAAAGAAAAAAAAATCATTCATGACACTTGTTAAAGGTGGTCAGGCAGGCTTTATTTCATGAGACAATGGTAGTTAGTATAGAAACCATTACAACATGGTCTTGCAGAGAGATTGGTCTCAACTCTGATTCCAGCAAGGTCAAGTGGGAATTTGTAACCCAGGAGCAGGCTAGGGTCAGTGGGTGGAAGAATCACAAAGTTTTGGAACCATCAAGGGTAAGGGTTTCTGGCTAAACTGACTCGATAGGATTACTGTTGAGGGCAGGCCCAGGTGATGAGTGAAAGGTGGTATGTTCAATGAAGAGACTGGGAGGGGAAAGGTTTAGGCCAGGTTTATTGAAAGGGACAGAGACCCTCCTGGGCAGGGCAAAGATGGCGGCTGCACCGAGGGTGGTTGAGGCCTCTTTTTATACTGGGTGCAGGGAGAGAAAGATCTCACAGTTTGTTGGAATATTCTGGTGGGCTAGGGTCTTTCCCAGGGAACTCTTGGGGCAGGGCCAGGTAGGCCTTTTGTTCTGAGAAGAGGTTGGAGGTTATGTGGGGCCCTGTTATGAGAGCGCCTGTGGTAAAAATAAGATGGAGTAAGTCAGGCTAGGGCCAACATGACTAGCTGGTCTGGTGGGTTAGGTCTTAAGTGACCTTTACCTCCTGTCTCTCATTCTTTTTTGAGATAAAGCCTCAAGATGTCACCCTGGGTAGAGTGCCATCCATGGCATCACAGCTCACAGCAACCTCTAACTCCTGTTCTCAAGTGATTCTCTTGCCTCCGCCTCCCAAGTAACTGGGGTTACAGGAGCCTGCCACAATGCCCGGCTATTTTTTTGGTTGCAGCCATAGTTGTTTGGTGGGCCCAAGGCTGGATTTGAACACTCCAGCTCAGGTGTATGTGGCTGGTGCCTTAGCTGCTTGAGCCACAGGTGCCAAGCCCTGTCTCTCATTCTTATCGTTTTGTAAATTTTGCTCCCACCCTAAAGTTGCCTATTTTGAGTATTTAGGAGGATTGATTTAAGAGATTAACTTTTGGATTAATATATTGTTTTGGGTCATGGGTTTTACTATTTATTGTTGTTTAAGATAAACATGGTTTTTACCTTCACAGTATAAAACTGTGATTTTGGAAGTGGAAGAACAGAACAGTCTTGGAGAGGCTACTCTCCCTGGTCTTGAGAATTTCTGGCCTTCTGACAAAGTTTAGTGGATCTATCCCCATTGCTGCGTATTGACTGACAGTGACAGGCAGCCGGACCCTCTTTGTCCAGTAACATTTCTGTGGGGGGATCCTCTTCATTCAGTAACAGGCCCACAGCAATAAGATATTGAGGGTGGCCGGATAGAAAGGGTGGGAGATTTTTCACTAAACTGATTTAGCAGGATTTTTGCTTAAACTGGATTCTACAAGAATAGAGAGAAGCCCAAGGTCGCCTAGTCAAGCAGAGGACTAAGTGAGCCTGACTGAAGTTTTGATCAAAGGAGTCCTTGTCAGCTCAGGGACAGGAGCAAGACAAACTTACTCCTACTCTATGTGGGTCACATGCTTCCAGCACTTTACAAAACACAGATCTGAGCATATTTCTCATAGTTTAGTACTGTGACAAGATCCAGGCTCTCTGGAAGTAAAAGACTATTCCTTTAGTGGAGTTTTAGTTTGATGATGTTTCTAAGATGACTGCCAAAAGAATGAACTACCTTTACAGTGAAAGACTCTTTAAGTGTCATTGTATACCTCTTGAAAATGCACAGGGAGAATTTTTTGGAGAGCGGAATATTCCTTTTTTTTTTTCTTTCTTTGAGACAGTCTCACTCTGTTGCCCTGGATAGAGTGCAGTGGTGTCATAACTCAGAGCAACATCAAATGCATGGGTTCAAGAGATCTTGTCCCAGCCTCCCAAGTAGCTGAGACTATGGGTGCCTACCACAATGCCCAGCTAGTTTTTCTATTTTTAGTGGAGATCATATTCAGGCTAATCTCAAACTCCTGAGATAAAGTGATCCTCCTGCCTCAGCTTCCCAGAGTGCTACTATTATGGGCATGAGCCACTGCACCTGGCCCTAGAATGTTCCATTGTTGAAAAGCCATTATATTGGTCAGAGTTGGTGGCTCAAACCTGTAATCCTAGCACTATGGGAGGCCGAGGTGGGTGGATTGCCTGAGCTCATGGGTTTAAGACCAGCCTGAGCAAGAGCGAGACCCTGTCTCTAAAAGCTGGGCGTTATGGTGGACACCTATAGTCACAACTACTCCTCAGGAGGCTGAGGAAGAGAATCACTTGAGTCCAAGAGTTTGACGTTGCTGTGAGCTAGGACACCAGGGTACTCTACTAGGGGTGACAAAGTGAGACTCTGTCTCAAAAAAAAAAAAAAGTCATTATATCTAGTGAAATTGAAATGTATAATCAGAATTGGCCCTTTCTAGAAAATCTGCAGATGAGGAGTGATTTAAAAAGAAAGAAACATTACTCCTTAAGATATTGGCCAGAAAAGGAATTGATTATAATTTTTTTCACTGATTTTACAGGAAAAAGAAGTGTTTTAAATACGGATTTTTAGAAATCTGCAACCATTTTACCTAAAAAGAAGAAAGTAGTTTCAGGCATTCCTATGAGAAAGAAAAAAATGTCTTATATCTGAGGAATGCAAGCCCTTTTAAATTATCAGATCTGGAAAAGCATTTAAAATATAATAGCAGGCACATCTCACTCTCCTTTGAGCTAAATAATTACCTCTTGTAGCCCCTTGCAGTGCCATCTCTAGACTAACTGACACCAAATAGTCATAAAATTTCAACAATGTATGGCCAGTCACTAACCAGTTCTATTTCTGTCAATCAGTTGAGTTCCTGAAGAAAACCTTTTGCAATTGCCCCCTCCTGATTCCTTCTTTTTTGCCTAAGTAACGTGACCCTCTCTCTTCTCTGGATCATTCCCCATGGCAGCTTGGAAGGGTCCCCAGCCGTAGTCCTCAACCTTTGCACTGGAGTAAGTGCTCTCTAAACTACATTCAGGGCCGGGCCTAGTGGCTGTAACTACATGTCTGTAATCCCAGCACTCTGGGAGGTTGGGTGGGTGGAATGCCTGAGCTCAGGAGTTTGAGACCAGCCTGGGCAAGAGCAAAACCTGGTCCCTCTAAAAACAGAAAAATTAGCTGGGCAGGGTGGCACATGCCTATCGTCCTGATTACTTGGGAGGCTGAGGCCAGACAATCTCTTGAGCCCAAGTGTTTGAGGTTGCTGTGAGCTGTGATGCCACGGCACTCTACCCAGGGTGACAGAGTAAGACTCTGTCTCAAAAACAAAACAAAACTACATTCTAACCTTTTTGACTATTTCAGGTTGACACCTAACACTCAAGAGAAGCTGGTGAATAGCCAGGGCCCATTGTATACCAACATATTTGGAGACACGAAAATTTGAAACAACATATGATATAAATGAATAATTATAAAGAGGTGTAAAAAGGAAATAAAAGCAACTTAAACACCTATATATTCAGGGGGAAAAAGATGAAGGGAAAATCACTGAAAGCAATCAGTGATTATGAATGTATTATATGTAATATTTCTTCTGAAAAATATAGTGATTTTAATATGATGGCTTATTTTTTGTATTTACTGGGTACAATAAAATGCAACCACTGACACGGTTTTTGAAGGATAAACATTGGCTTAGCTCAAGTCAGTAAGGAAAGCAGTCAGTAATGCTGGCTTGCCTGCCCTTTCTGAAACACGGTATCAGCTTGCAGTGCGGGCCTCGTGCTCTCTTTGCTCTGTCTCCTCTACTTTCCTTTGCAAATTTCATGACTGTCCGTAGTTAACTCTGCTTACATAGAAGGTTCATAATTAACTGCAGGCTTAAGTATTAAACCACTGCTTTTGTTGTCACAACCAAATAAAGACCATCAATTTTTTTTTTGAGACAGTCTCACTTTGTCACCCTCAGTAGAGTGCTATAGTGTCATAGCTCACAGCAACCTCAAACTCTTGGGTTCAAGCAATTCTTTTGCCTCAGCCTCCCAGGTAGCTGGGACTACAGGCACCTGCCACAGCACCAGGCTATTTTTTAGAGACAAGGTCTCTATCTGCTCAGGCAATCCACCCGTCTCAGCCTCCCAAGTGCTGGTGGGATTACAGGCCTGAGCTACCATGCCCATCTCAGCCTCCCAAGTGCTGGTGGGATTACAGGCCTGAACTACCATGCCCGGCCAAGACCATCAATTTTTGAAAATATTTCTAGAGGCAGAATTTCACTATGTTGCTTAGGCTGGAGCACAATAGCTGTTCACAGATGTAATCATAACAGCCTCGAACTCCTGGGATCTAATGATCCTCTGACCTCAGGCTCCTGAGTAGCTGGGACTCTAGTTTTAGGCTACAACTCCTGGTTTCACCAATCTTGCTCAACCATTTTACATGGTTCTCTGTTAAGTCATATATATTTAACCTATAGGGTACTTTAGATTTCATCGTCAGATGGTTGAAACTGGAAGTTAAATTATAGGGAGTGTGAGATGGCAATTCAAATGGTAATACATATTTATGTGTATATGGCTTATTTTTACCAATAATGTTAAATCAGTTTTTAGCCGACTAGCATGGATTGACAACCACCATTTTGTATCAGTATCATTGATATAATTTCTTCAAGCTTCAAACAGTAACCAGCAAATAACATTTTTGACAACTTATTTATATGCAAGTATGACTTTGAAGTCTTTAAATAAATAGTAAGTTTTCACCTTCTCAGCTGAAAAAGAAAAAAAAAGTTGACGAGTCTTTCAGAAAATTCCTGTTATGATCAATCCAGCCATTTTCTGGGCAGTCTCCTGGGATAGGGAAGTCATGGTAAAGAGGAGAGTGGATGCTGAAGCTAAGCTATGTGGGAGGCAGGTGGCTTCAAGCTGCCTGTGCCCAAGCTGTGTGCTGAGGGAGATTGTTTCTGTTCTCATTTTTAACCTTGAGTGTAAGAGTTCTTGTTTGTGCATTTTTGCCCACTTTGCCTTCCCAGGTTGGTCACTTTACTGGGAAGAGAAAACATTGACTGCCAATCAGTCCAGCTGCCTTCAGATTTCTTATTTTGGGTGGGCTTTTGTTGTACAAATCAGTCCTGTGTATATTTGCCACTTAATGGGTGCTATGTGTCCTGCCAGTCCCAAATTAGATATCTGCCATGAGTCAAGCTCCGTGTTAAACATTTTATATCTATCATTCATTGGTTTATTTAATACATTTTAAGTGAACGGCTGTTTGGTATCAAGGAAAGTGCCATGTGTCAGACGTTAAAGTCATGAATACGACAGAGCTCCTATTCTCAGGAGTTGATACACTAGGAATCTAACCTTCCAGGCAGGCCCAAGGGATACATTTTGTTACTGTTCTTTTTTTTTTTTTTTTTAATGAGACAGAGTCTCACTCTGTCGCCCTCTATAGAGTGCCATGTCCTAGCGTCACAGCTCACAGCAACTTCAAACTCTTGGGCTCAAGCGATTCTCTTGCCTCAGTTTCCTTAGTAGCTGAGACTACAAGGCACCCGCCACAATGCTTTTTGTTTAGCAGGCCTGGGCCTGGTTCGAACCCCCCAACCCCGGAGCATGTGGCCAGTGCCCTAACCACTGAGCTACCGGTGTCCTGTGTTACTGTTTTGTTTTGTTTTTTTTTTTTTAATGTTAGCATAATTTCTATTTATTTTTTATTGCTCATCTTTGTAAATTTTATTTTATATTCCACTAATTTTTCTATCATTTCCTAAACACAAAAAGTTAAAGATGACAAAGAAAGTTTCATATATATACATAGTGATATCTAATTTTTAACTTAAAATATTCTTACATATCTTTCCAAATTGTACTTATTAACCTGCCATATGTCATACTTGACCTTTATCATGTTTGTGGTTAAATACCTTTTTTTTTTTTTGTGGTCACAAGATTTTTTTTTTTTAAAGAAGTAATTTATTTTTTTTAAATTAAATCATAGCTGTGTACATTGATATGATCATGGGGCATCATACACTAGGTTCATAAACCGTTTGACACATTTTCATCACACTGGTTGACATAGCCTTCCTGGCGTTTTTTTTAGTTATTGTGCTAAGACATTTACATTCTACATTGACTAAATTTCACATATATCCTTGTAAGATGCACTGAAGGTGTGATCCCATCTGTCCCCCTCCCTCTACCCACCTCCCCCTCCCTCCCCTCCCTTTCCCCCTTCCCCCTATTCTTAGGTTGTAACTGGGTTATAGCTTTCATGTGAAAGCCATAAATTAGTTTCATAGTAGGGCTGAGTACATTGGGTACTTTTTCTTCCATTCTTGTGTTACTGTTCTTTAAGGAAGAGGAGACAGGATGCAGAATGCTTATGTGACTTGCCCACATT
>CAUYPK010139984.1:0-47433 GCA_963574355.1 Loris lydekkerianus | reverse complement strand
AGCTGGAACATATTCTTCTTAGCAAAGTATCTCAGGAATGAGAGAAAAAGTATCCATTGTACTCAGCCCTCCTATGAAGCTAATTTATAGCTTTCACATGAAGGCAATAACCCAACTAGCGCACAAGAATATGGGGAAAGGGCCAAGGGAGGGGATGGGAGGGGGGAGGATAGGGTGGAGGGAAGGTAATAGGTGGGGCCACACCTATGGTGCATCTTAGAATGGGTACTGGCGAAACTTACTAAGTGCAGAATAGAAATGTCTACATACAGTAACTAAGAAAATGCCGTGAAGGCTACGTTGAACAGTTTGATGAGATTGTTTCAGATTGTATATGAAACCAGCACAGTGTACCACTTGATTGCACTAATGTACATAGCTATGATTTAACAATAAAAAAAAAAAAAAATCTCAGCTTGGAATTACAATTGTTATTGCTTTATCTTTATATACAGGACCTGTGTCTATGTACTTGGGCTTATAGCTAAAACCAAACAAGGCTGTGATATTCTAAAATGTCACAACTGGGATGCTGTGAGGCATAGCCGCAAACATCCATGGCCAGTGGTTCCAGATGATGTGGAACAACTCTGTAATGAACTTTCATCTATCCCAAGCACTCTAAGTTTGAACTCAGAGTCAACCAGCTCTAGACATAATAGTGAAAGTGAATCTGCACCATCGAGTAAGTATCATCACAATTTTATATAAAGTTATCCAATACTAACATTAGTATTTATATTTTTAAAATTTAAATGTACTTGTTACATTCCTAGTTTGCTTTTTTCCCAGATAACACAACACAGAGTATGGTTACCAGCCTACATTGTTCTCTCCTCTTACTTTCTAAATAGCTTTTGAAAAATCCTACATATAGAATTATATAATAAGCCATGTACCAGAAGAACCATCCTCTTTTTTGTTATCAGAAAAGAAATAAATGTAACAAATATTTGTGCCCCTTCTTCGTTTACTTAACTTTCTTTACACATTTTTCATTTCTAGAGATTGCTAAAGCAGAATATAGATAGTATTTTTAAGACATACTATATTCACATACTCATTTTTAAGAGAAGCACTAAATTTTAAAATAGTGGAATTATTAAGGGGTAGAGTATCAAAAATAATTACACATAAAACAGTTTGTGTTTTTTAAGGCCTGCGCTAAGTGCTATTAGGCATACAAAATTTAAGGCATGATTATTCTTCTTAAGAAGATAGTGCAACATTTATTAGCTCATATTTCACTAAATCTAAGATTCACAAATTAAAAGACCACTATTTTGTATATCACTAAGAAAAGAAAAACGCTGCTTATTAAACTAGAACATACAACTGATTGCAAGATGCATTCTGATTTTGGAAGCAAAAGATTCCATATGAAAATAAAAGAGACTAAATGTGAAAAGTGTGCATCTTAGAATTAACAAAATATGAAAATGCAATTCAATATGCAAATTCTTCATTTAGGATTTTCTTTTACTTTCTTTCAAAATATATTTGAAGTAGTCTATTCAACAGACAAGTTAAAAACAGAGTAGAATCCCATAGATATAACTAGGAACCTGGGTTGAGTCTTCAGTTAGAACCAGGCACTGATAACTTAGTTTTCTATAAGCATGTTTGTTTAAGATAGGCAATTCATTTCTTACAAGCTTAATTTCTCCTGTCTTTGTGATTTGAAGAATAGCCACTAGGAATCTTTACCAACTGAATGAGTATCTATGGTCAAGTCTCCTTTTTTTCCACGTTTAATTTTATCCTGAATATTTTGAGAATTGAAGGAAATTTCATATAAATTACCACAGTGATTGTTGTGGTATTTCTGTGGAAATAACAGGAGTTTCTCATAATTATATCATTTTATATTTTATTCAAGTCTAAACTCTGGGTTATAAGGAAGGTCTTTTCATGTGGTTTATTGGTTTAACCCTTTATGTTTGAATTTCTTTTCCCAGATGACTAAAAAACTACTATATTAGTAGTAGTTATCATGAATTTGTCATTTTATGTGTACTTTTATTAATTGATCCTTCAATCATAGGTATGTTCATATTGGAGGATGACCGGTTTGGCAGCAGCTCCACTAGTACCTTTTTCCTTGACATCAATGAAGATGCAGAGCCAGCACTTTATGACCGATCTGGACCCATCAAGGATAAAAATTCATTCCCTTTCTTTGCTTCTAGTAAACTTGTGAAGAATCGTATCTTAAATTCGCTTACTTTACCTAATAAAAAACATCGTAGTAGCAGTGATCCAAAAGGAGGGAAACTGTCAACTGAAAATAAGACAAGTAACAGGCGAATCAGAACACTGACGGAACCCAGTGTTGACTTTAATCACAGTGATGATTTCACACCCATATCCACTGTACAGAAAACATTGCAACTAGAAACTTCGTTTGTTGGGAATAAGCATATTGAAGACACTGGTAGTACTCCAAGTATTGGAGAAAATGATTTAAAATTTAACAAGAGTTTTGGTATAGAGAATAACAGAGAAAACACAAGCCGGGAGAGGTTAGTTGTGGAAAGTTCAACGAGCTCTCACATGAAGATACGTAGCCAGAGTTTTAATACAGACACTACAACGAGTGGCATAAGTTCAATGAGTTCGAGTCCTTCACGAGAGACAGTAGGTGTAGATGGCACAACTATGGACACAGACTGTGGAAGTATGAGTACTGTGGTAAGTACTAAAACGGTTAAGACAAGCCACTATTTGACACCACAGTCTAACCATCTGTCTCTCTCCAAGTCAAACTCAGTGTCCCTGGTGCCTCCAGGTTCTTCTCATACACTTCCCAGAAGAGCACAGTCCCTTAAAGCACCCTCTATTGCTACAATTAAAAGTCTAGCAGATTGTAACTTTAGTTACACAAGTTCCAGAGATGCCTTTGGCTATGCTACACTGAAAAGATTACAGCAACAAAGAATGCATCCATCCTTATCTCACTCTGAAGCTTTGGCATCTCCAGCAAAAGATGTGCTGTTTACTGATACCATCACCATGAAGGCCAGCAGTTTTGAGTCCAGATTAACACCAAGCAGGTGAGCAAATGTGTGCTTAAAAATGAGCAGTAAAGGTTGCATTTTAACAGATTTAAATGTAAAGTATTAGCCAGGTTTTACACTGCATAAACCTCACAAGTGACCTATTATAGTATATGTTTACCACATTAGGCTATAAGCTCCTTGTTACCCCCGATATGATTTGAAATGGATTCTTGCAGCTGCAAGGGGGGAAAAAGAAACTCCTATAAGCCCTGAAAAAAAAACAAACAAAAAAACAGATATGCTTTCCAAGGACACTTAAGTTATAAGTTTTTTTTTTTATTTATTTCTCGCTTCTGCAAGGATCGATTTTAAAAAGAAGCATGTCGGGGGAATCAGGAGCTTAAGACCTACAATAACAAACAACCTTGTCAGGTAGGTCAATTTAAGGCTCCAAAAGTTGACCTCTTTATTATTATTTTTTTAAGATAACTGAAAATTTCAGTGAAATTATTTTCAGTTTAAGTAGCTGTGATTATTAAGTAGGAACCTAATAAAACACCAAGTGAATTACTTGGTCCTAAGGACTCAGCAGGGATTGTAACACCATATTTTGAATATATTAGGCTTCTCAAAATGTACAGTTCAGATTTTACCTTTAAAGGCTATTCACTATTAAATTTGATTTTTGCAAAACTTTCTCCACTTACATTTTTTGTTGTTGGATCAGATGTTTCTAAAACCACTTTTCTTAGTTTTAAGTTATTTACATTTACTGAAATGGATAAATGTATATGTACTGCATATATGTCAAGTACATATATTTCAACAATATATGTGAGAATAGTGTCTGGCACAAATTTTGTATTCACTAAAAGTTGACTACTATTACCATCTTTATCCATAATTATTTGATGTAATCCATCTGGCTCTTAACATTAAATTCTTAATAACATCAAAGAATTTTGTTGTGATAATGCTTAACAATGTTTTATAGAGTGTTTCCCAGTAGCAGGTGATGAATTATGTCCTCTTTTGTAGGAGTTAATCGTTCATTAATGCCACATATACCTGAAACTCACTGGCTTTGGCAACTATATCAGAACAAAAACTGGCAGCTCCGTGTTACAAATCTATACAGTAAAGTTTATGAATTTTGACATTTCTAGAGGCCTCTTACCTAATCCAATAGAGATTAGACTGGATCAGTGGTTTTAAGCTTTTTGTTTACATATAAATTATTCCTGTAGTGGGGCTGATTTTATCTCTATATTATTATTATTGAACCTACTTATATAGTCCTATATTTTTATTTTGTTTTATGGTTTTAAGCTTTTTAATGTTACTTTTTAAGCAGAGAAATCCTTTTTTTCACTAAAAGGTTTCTGTGGAAACCCAATATGAAGGATAAATAGAAATGGAGCTACACTGGTCGATATAGGAATTGGAAGGAGAATAATCTGAAAATTCTTTCTTCTCACTGTAGTAGTCTGTGAAGAGTTTTATGGAGTCAGAGAGGTACAACATAGAATGATTTTTTTGACCTATTTTATGAAATTCATAAATTTCACTTAAGTATAGGTTTTAGGTGGAAATTAGGAGTGGTTTTGCTATGATAATATTCATAGCTACTTTTTATAATAAGCATTTATTTTGTATGTTTTATGAAATAATTCTTTGAATATCAGGCTATGTTAGTACATTTTATAAGACTTAGTTTTTCAAATGCCAATATATATAGAAATGTAGAACTTTCCATAGTCCTTGTATATATAGCCAGACACCAAATAAATATTTTAGCATGTCTATTGCATGATAAGAATCTGTATGAAACATACTTATCTTATGGAAATAGCGATATATTTTTGTTATGGAATCTCTGTTAAGGAGTACATTGTAAAAATAGTGCTTCATAAAAGGCTATCTCTTGTTAATTCTTATAAATGATGCCATTTTGCTGTCTTGTGTCTGGTCTTCTGTATTACATAAATCTTACGTTGAAAATGAAAGATTAATTACAACCGCACAAAGAATAAGTAATTGATTTTGTGTTTCATAAATATAATGTTAAATAGAATTAATGCACATGTCCTTAGTCAAATGATAGCAGATCTAGCCGTCTCAAGTAATTGCTAAGATAGTCCTTAGACTGTATCTCTGACTTCTGAAATTGGTTTTGTTTGTTTGTTTTTTCTTTACTTCTAGATGTTGGGAAAGTTATTCTAATTGCACACCTTTTCACCTTTACCTGGGAGATAATTAACAGTTATTTTTGGTAACAGTCAACATTGTGTATCAACCCCTAACAGCTAATATTTTGAAGTGTTTATGTGTTCCCAGTAAAGAAGATGGCACTGCCTAGTACTTTGCTAGCTACTTGTCTTTTATAAAGATAGGAATATAAATTACTTCTTTATATGATTAAATTACAAATCAAGAAACTAATGCAGTGAATTTTTTATGGTTTTATAGGTTCATGAAAGCTTTAAGTTATGCATCATTAGATAAAGAAGATTTATTAAGTCCTATTAATCAAAATACTCTACAGCGATCCTCCTCTGTGAGATCCATGGTTTCCAGTGCTACATATGGTGGCTCAGATGATTACATTGGTCTTGCTCTCCCAGTGGACATCAATGATATATTCCAGGTATCATTATAAATTTTATTATTTTCCTGTTAGTTGATTTTCTATTTTTTTCATATTTCTACAGTGTAACTAGCTTACTAGAAATTATAATTTAGGGTATACACTAATTCGAGAGAAGTACCTTCCTTCCCCCCAAGACAGGGCCTTTCTTTGTCACCCAGAATGGACTATAGTAGTGTGTTCATAGATCCCTATAACCTCAAACTCTTGAGCTCAAGAGATTCTCCTGCTGCACCACTGCACCTGGTTAATTTTTTTTCTTTTTTTTAAGAGACAGGGTCTTGGTTTATTGTCCAGGCTGGTCTTAACCTCCTGGCCTCAGGCATTCCTACTGCGTAGGCCTCCCAAAGTGCTAGCAGTACAAACATGAGCCACCACACCCAGCCAGGGAAAATAATTTCTTAAGGTAGATTTGTTTAAAGAAATTTTAAGATGAGAATTATTTCATCTTTTTCAACTGTTCAATACTCTTTTATTCATTATAGTATCTCTAGATTCTTAGAACCTTATCCTTCTCGTTTCATACTAAATCCAAATGTTGTTTGATTTCTTTTTTCTTATATTCTCTGTAGAAACATAACTTTGTTTTTTAGTCATGTTTGACTTATTTCTTGTTTTTTCAGTTTCAGTTTTTCCTAGATTCTTTTTATCCCATATTGGGCATCTACGTGGTGCCTAGTCATACAAGGTGGCCCAAATCCCATGAGATAAAAATCTTTAGACACTGTATATACTAAAGAATGCACATTTGTTGGGGGCAGTGGCATAAAGAAATAAACACACTCACACTTGTTTAGAAGCCTAAAAACATTTTAGATAAACCCCTAAAACTGACTCACCAAGAATGAGATAATGACTTTTAGGGTTATTATTTTGTCAAGTTTTGATAATTTAATCTTCTTTTGTAAACTTTTAATTACCGGTTCATATGCTATAATAATTCTATTTTAATTGTATTTTATTTAATTTTACTAATATTCATAAAATGGACTTGTTTGTATAGTAGAACTTACCATGATTTATATGTGTTTTAGGTAAAGGATATTCCTTATTTTCAGGCAAAACACATACCTCCACATGATGATCGAGGTACGAGAGTATTTACCCATGATGCAGGAGGTAATCCATCTTCTTTATACTCAGAAACTCCTCTTTCTATTAAAAAGAAAATGTTGGCTCGGTGCCTGTGGCTCAAGCAGCTAAGGCGCCAGACACATACACCTGAGCTGGCGGGTTTGAATCCAGCCCAGGCCCACCAAACAACGATGGCTGCAACCAAAAAGTACCCGGGCGTTGTGGCGGATGCCTGTAGTCCCAGCTACTTGGGAGGCAGAGGCAAGAGAATCGCTTGAGCCCAGGAGTTGGAGGTTGTCGTGAGCTATGATGCCACAGTACTCTACCCAGGGTGACAGCTTGAGGCTCTGTCTCTAAATAAATAAATAAATAAATAAATAGAAAATGTTTAGTTTCTTTTAGTAGTATGATACTAAAAATTCAAGAGTGCCCACTTTGGGGGTCAACTTAAAAATTATACCAAAGTAAATGTTTGAATCACCTTGAACTATAGTATATTTTGTGAGAGAGTTAAAAGTATTTTTCCAACTGAGTACCCACAATCTTGAAGATAAAAACTGAATGACTTCTTTTCTGCACTGAAAAAGTACTACATAAAAAATTTATAACACTAATCCTCCTACGTACAAGAAACAAATGTTATGTGGGGTAAGGAGGAAGATAAAAATGTACTTTAAAATTATCTAATCTTTTCTGTTATGAACTGTCACATTTTGACGATATATGCATATAGGCCACAAGTTTGCTAGCTTTATAGTCTAGATGATTTTTTAAAGAAATGCCTTTTTATACTAGAAATATTACTTTTCCTTAGCCAAATATTGAGGATAATTGAAAAGATGTATTACATAATCAGTTTTTCATTTTGTATTTAAAATTATATTAAAGTAATAGAAACTTTGATGACTTTAGTTATTTTTATAATTTAAGGAAAATTATTTTTTCCCCAGTTAAAGTCAGATTTTGAGTTATAAAAAGTATTTTTTTATTTTTATTCTTAATTTCCCTTTTTTAAAATCGTACATAATTTAAGGCACTTTGAAAAAAAATATTTTTATCAGATTATGTTTTATATTTGCTTATGCACAGGTCTTCCATCTGGAACTGGAGGTCTTGTAAAAAATTCTTTTCACTTGCTGCGGCAGCAGATGAGTCTGACAGAAATAATGAATTCAATCCATTCAGATGCTTCCTTGTTTTTAGAAAGTACAGAAGATACTGGACTACAGGAGCATACAGATGATAACTGCCTTTATTGTGTCTGTATTGAAATTCTGGGTTTCCAACCCAGTAACCAGCTAAGTGCAATATGTAGTCATTCAGGTAAGTGAGATGAGTGCACCTGAGGCATGATCTGTCATGTCTTTTTGTTTTTATATTTCTAATTCCCAGGTGTATGCTGTTTTGTACAGTAGGCTTTCAATATGTAGTTGGTGAGTAAATAAATATAGTGGACTTAGATTGAGCTTCATATGAATCAACAAGTGATATGTTAACAATTTCAAATTAGTACGTATGTGTTTTAAGTGTTATTCTTGCATGCCTTTTCTTGGTGAATATCTGTTAGCCACCCTCAGAAAAACCTAGTGATGGCCAAAGTTCTCTGGTTTACTTTTCCAAATTTTTCCTTAGTATTCTAATTGAGAATTTCCCAGCTGGTAGATTATAGCCCACTAACGTGCCACAAATATGATATGGTTGTGTTGAAATACCAATCTTCTTGACAGTTCCAAGTTTCAGTGGAGCCTGGGCTCGACAAACCCTGGAGTAATACTTTCCACTGTGAACAGACCCTGGTGTGTGATAATTGCTTCCATTTTCTATGAGTGAAAAAGGTTTGGGAAAGTGTTTGCTTAATGTATTGCACACAGTAGAGAAGATGCTATTTTTAATCATATGGCTATTCATTGTTTGTGATTTAGTTCCTGCAAGTTCTGTTGCTTTGTTTACTCATTCAGCAAGTGCTTATGAAGCACTTGTTTTACTATACTGTTTTCTGCTTACTTATGAAACAAATAGGGGGACCAGCCTTTCAATTACCAGTCACAAGGCAATCACAGCTACCTCAGATCTTTTTTGATCTGTACTAGGAGTGATCAAGCAGAGTTGTAAAGTTTGGGACTTGAAAAAAACTTCGTGCAGTCAGAAAGGCTTTCACCTTGGCGCAGCCGCCCGAGTCCCCTCCTTTGCAGCTTTCTATTCTAGTGATGTGAGGTGTCAGGTTGAGGAGCAGCAGGGCAAGAATAACTCTTAATTACGTTTCTTGCAGGACTATTATGAGAATTAAGTAAGTTGCATATAAAGTGTTAGCCCATGTTACCGATGCTCTACACAGTCTCTCCCTGCACCTATTATCATTGTAACCAAGTTTGATTTGATTATAAACTTACCAACAAAAAAAAAAAAAAAAAAAAAGAATAACTCTTAATTGGGAAATTATTGCAGTTTACCTACAATTTTGGAGGTTTAAGGGGAGAGAGGCTAATTGAACCTTTAAACATTCATGCACTCAATGTAATATTTACTATGCAAATACCATAGTTCAGGCATTGTTACATTAGATGCTAGGAAAAAAAAAAACAAAAAACACAAGCTGCTAGGAAACAAAAAGTCTACCAAAAGGACACTGTTTTCTGCACTGTGTGAGTTTTAGCCCAGTACAGAAAAACCATATTGATTAACTGATCATCTATACAGATACAATACTGCATTTATAACAAATGGCATTAAGAATAGCCATACGGTGCCAGCTGAGGAATATGACCAAGTAGGCAGATCAAAGGAGAGCTTTCTAAAGAAGTTACTGTTAAGCTGTGGTATAAAGAATGAATAGATACTAAGTAAAAACTGGAATAAAGAGTGTTTTAGAAAGAGAACTACATGAATATAGTTTCTCTAATGGGAATGAACATGGGGACTCGAAGATACTAAAAGGATATCTGTGTGACCAGAGCTCAGAAAACAAGGAGATAAAATATGAGCCTAGGAAGATGAGTACCAAGCCCTATAGAGCCCTTGTAACCTGGATTGTGGACTGTGGACCAGCAGCATCAGTCTCATCTTGAAAGCTTATTAGAAATGCTCCACCCCATGCTTATTTCAGAATCTGCATATTAGCTAACTCATATCTACAGTGAATTATAAAAAGTACTACTATAGGCTATATTGAAGATTTTGTGTATTAGAAAGAAGACATCTTTATTATCTGAGACAAATAACCAAAACATAGTTCCTCTGTTATATAATGATTAAAGGGATGTCAAGTCTTGAACACAAGACATTTCTTTCTCTAAAACTTCTAATCTGGTGGTATTAACGTTTCAAAAATATTAAAGCATAGGGAAAAGACTGTTAGACTAGTATATTTAGTAACACATTATTCTGTGTCCTGATGCTTTCCCAGGTGTTTATACATTGTATAGCTCTAGTGTATAAGTCAAAAATGTTGGCTTTACAAAATTCAGTATTATGTATTTCTATTGAGTACAGGTTACATGTACCACCACATTTACCCTATCATAGTTAACCAACTTGTAGTAAGAAAATGCTGAGTATTTTAGACCAGTCTATCTGAAAGAACATTAGGAAAAAGAATCAACCAACTATAAAAGGTAATGTCAAGGGATCAAATCTGTACAAAGATGAGTGATGTATATAAATGAGCATGTTAGGGGAAAGATGAAGTGGAACCATATCCACCTGCCTTCTCCTTATCCAAGTGACAACCTTGGAGGAGACCCCAGGGAATTCAAGCATTCCAGGAATCACTGAAGACCACAGATATAAACAGAGCATTGAGCTTTTACATCAAGAAGACTTCAGTTCAAAGCTGAGCTATTCCCCTCAATTAGTTATTTGGTCTTGGGCAATCTGTCTCATCTCATTGACCTTTAGTTTTTCTTTTTGTTTTTGCTTACATCCCTAAATTGGAATAATGATAACATTATGGTATTGTTTGATGTTAAATAACATGTAGGATTAGCATTCAGTAAGCCTTCAGTAAATGATAACTCAGAGTAAGTTGTTTATGTTAGAAATAACATTCTCTCCTAAATTCGGATAGTTCAATTATGATGATCCTACCATGCTCACTTCCTTTGCTGCCTAGTAGAATTGGTTGTTAGGTTAAATGTATTAGAAATAGAGCTTCTCGTGGAAATTTTTATGTTTTTTCTAGAAATAACTGTTGGTATTTTATGACTTACTGATTTCTGGAAAGAAAATCACACAGGAAAAATGTAGCTGATTTTTTTAATTAATGCAAATGTTCGTTTCATTTCATTTTATTTTTTCCCTACAACTTTTTATTCTTTTCTACATGTAGTGGCATTTAGCTGGAGCTAGCCTTATGTTGAGCTACATGGTGTAAAGAAAGTAGTTCATCTCTTTGAGTATGACCTATCCTAGGCTTTTTGTCTGCACATTTTCAATTAAAAGATAAAGCCTGCTGGCCATAGTGACTCACACCTGTAGTCCCAACACTTGGGAGGCCGAGATGGGTGGATTGCCTGAGCTCATGGGTTCGAGACCAGCCTGAGCAAGAGCGAGACCCTGTCTCTAAAAAACAGATAGCTGGGCATATGGCTGGAGTCTATAGTCCCAGCTATTCAGGAGTCTGAGGCAAGAGGATGGCATGAACCCAAGAGTTTGAGGTTGCTGTGAGCTAAAACTCCACAGCACTCTACTGAGGGTGACCAAGTGAGACTCTGTCTCAAAAAAAAAAGAAAAAAAAAAAAAAAAGATAAAGCTAAGGTAGAGTATTACTAATTAAGAAGAGAGGAAACAAAAGCAAACAACTAAAGGGTAACCATCAACCATTTAGGTAGAACCACTTGATTTACATCCAAAATGCTTTATCTAGATTAAAAATAGTATTGAAATAAAATTTGAGTGAAAGTGTGTCTAAGTTTCATTTCCTAAAATATTGCTTAAAGGGGATAGATAGTAAAGGTCCCTAAAGGTAAATATCCTCAGTGTAGTATATAGCTTTGCCTTCAGCAAAGTCATGGATATTATCTTCCATATATAAGAAATTCCAAGAATTTTTGGTTCTCTTTATCCTGCCAGTTTATAAATAAGGCCCATATTCTGCCTTCATAGTCTGAAGTTTCCATTTAATACATGTAATTAATCTTAAAATGTTACTCATACAGTTTAGCTTGCTTTACAAAAATATACCATAGATAGTAAGAAACTTCTATTATTACACTTAAGATGCTGTTTTATTCCTCCAGATGGGATAAAATTAATTCTGAATTTTGCTTACTTAGAAGTACAGATTTTTTTTTTAGTGAGTGACTTCTTCAGAAATAAGATGTAATTCCAACAGTGTGGAAATACTAGGAGTCGAAAGTTAAGCTGAAACAAACTTGTTCATCTATAATTTTTCAGAAGCATGTTGATTGAGAAACGTTATACAACTTTCTTACTATTACTTATACAGGAATGTTTTGTCATTGTACTCTGAGTAGTTCAATCAAGTCTCAAATATCATATTCGTCTTTTATGTTATTATTCAGCATTGCTGAGGAGAGCTACATTAAAAAAATTACTTTTAAGTACATCTTTATTTTACAAATCTTTTTCCAATAGTTCTTTGTTTTTTTAAAAAAAAAAAATCAATGTATAATTTAAGTAGCATGTTTTAAGTGCCTGAGAGATACATGACTTTCATAATAATCAAAATTTTTAAATTATACTAAATTTGTATAGCTTCTTTTCCAAGGAATGGAAACATTTTCTGTTTAGCATTATGTAAACAGTAATCTTAGGAAGTGCTGGTAGGTGCGATGGGGTGGTGATAATTCTATGTGTGGAAACCAAGATAAGGAGGAATAGTAAGTATGGTTGACACTGGTTTAATTTCTTGGACTTTTAAAAATATACCTGTTTGTCTACTCTGACAATATATTACAGAGGAGAGAGTACTGGACTAGCTTTCGAGAGGTCTTACCTTCTAGCTGCTCGTCTTCTTTCTCTGAATCTGTTTCCTTTTGTAAGATCAAAGCTTTAACTACAACATTTCTTATAGTGCTAAGTTGTGTGATTTTTAACTACAACATTTCCTATAGTGCTAAGTTGTATGATTTTATAGGTTGCCCAATGTTACTTCCTAAAAGCATAACCAGAAATTTTCTGATTTCCATTTGCTCTAATTACTCAGTGTAAGTGCCCAGGAGAATTTTAAATCAGGAAAGCATTTGAACAACACTAGCATGATTGGTTTACTTTAAAGTCCCATCTTAGTAATGCTTGGGTAATATCGTAAATTTAATTCTAAGGAACAAATTTTGAACTTTAGATAAGCCAGGGAAGTTGTGATTTGTATATTGGTACTTACTAATTGGGGTAGGGAGGAAGCAAGTTATAGAATATAAATGGTATAATTGCATAAATACAAACAAAGAACAAGAGAGAAAAAATTATAATAGTAAAAAAGCTGATATTCTATTAATTCACACACACAAAAAAACTTGTAATGGCACTTAACCTATGCAGTTAATTTAAATTCCATGTACATTTTTATTTGAATTTTTAAAATAATCACAGGTTCTTATATTGGTTTTGCTGTTTAGGAAGGTAAAGTCTTATTTATAAATGTCTTTAGAATTTAACAAATTTCAGTCTCTGTGCAATTAATTTCTGAGCAGTCTAACTTTGAAGATCAGACCTTCATCATAGAAAGTAATTATTGAAACTGGAGAAGAAATTACGAGGAATTATCTCCTTAGAGATAATTATAGCATGCAATGTAAGCAGAGGAATTAACCATTATGGTGGTTTAATTGAAATAATTATTTTTTTCTGCAGACCTTCAAGATATTCCATATTCTGATTGGTGTGAGCAGACTATCCATAATCCCTTAGAAGTGGTTCCCTCTAAGTTTTCAGGGATTTCTGGATGCAGTGATGGGGTGTCTCAAGAAGGCTCAGCTAGCAGCACCAAAAGCACAGAATTAATACTAGGTGAGTTTTCAGATTCAGTTGCATTCATTATTAATAAAATTGTTCTTATTAGTTGATTTTTTTCATAAATATTTTAAATTAAAGTTGTTTCAAAACCATAGCAAATCAATTTTAGTGAAGTAACATAGCAGGCGTTTAAATACTGCATCTGTATCAGCTACTGGCAAGTATCCTATTAGCTGTCTCCTTTTACATTATATTAGAAAGTTTTGCTCCCCAGATGATTGGCATATCATGTGGAACTAATCTCAGTTTTAGATCTTTACATGAAGTTTAAAAACAAATTTCCTGAGTTTATAATTTTTTTATTGTGATATAGATAAAATATTTAACTTCACACTGAAATCTTCTTTTCAGGTGTTAAAACAATTCCAGATGATACACCGATGTGCCGTATACTCCTTCGAAAAGAAGTTTTAAGATTAGTTGTTAATTTGAGTAGTTCAGTTTCAACTAAATGTCACGAAACTGGGCTTTTAACGTGAGTAAACAATGTACATAAATACTATTTGTTCTGCTTTTTAAGGTAGAAAAGATACTTGAAAGATTTCAAAAATTAGATAACTTACATCAGTAGTTCTAAACAGAATTGCATGTATATATGAAGCTAGATTTTCTTTGTGTACTTTAGCCAAAACAACACATGGCAGCAGATTGGATGCAAAAGCAAGAATGAGAATCCAGCTTCTTCTATTAAGCCAGACTTAGAGAGACCTGCAAAAGTGTAAAATAGTGCCATTCTTTTCTTTTTAGTTTTGGAAAAATAATTATTTTTCATTAAAATGTTATTTATATTAACATAGTAGATATGATGAATTAATGTTCTGAAATTTTCTCAATTTTAATTTTTTATGTAGTAGTTAATGATGGCTATAGCCCACAAAAAAAAAAAAAAAAAGGCTCTTGGGGGTCCCCAGTAATTTTGGAAAAAATAAGGAAGTCCTGAGACCAAAATGGTTGGAAAAAATGAGCTTATATAAAAAATCTCAAGTCTTATTTTCTTCATTTAATTTTTTTCCCCATTTTTTTCTCTTAATTAAAATTGTGGAAATTTTATTATCTTTCTGAATTATAGCAGCATGACGTAAGAAAATTCAGACAGAAATCTCAGCACCTTTATTTGTCCCATTTCATGTAGTGGTTCTCGAAAGAAATGGACCTCAGGGCCTCCTGTTGGGCTTTTTAAAGGTGCTGTGCATGGCAGGATTCTACTTCAGACCTCTAGGCTAAGAGACCTTGAAGTTGGGCCTTAACCTGTGTGTCCCCACCCCACCCACATCTGATCCCAAGGTGCTATCCTAGCTGAAAGCCACTGTTTCAAGTGTTGAAAAATAAAAACAAGATAGCACACTCAAGGATATGAATAATTTCAGGCTAACTTTACAAATAATATTTCTATTTTAAAATTTAATTTTGAAAATAATTTAAATCATCCTAGGCTGATAAATAAATCTTGTAATTTCTCATGCCAGTGAAAAAGAGTATTTCTAACTTTATAAGAAGCATTTAGGTTTTGATCTTTTTTTGTTTTTTTTTTTTTTAAAAAGCCCAAATTTATAATATCTAAATATGAGATAGGAATATTTATTATTTTATATTTTTCAGCCATCATCTCAAATACATAGCTAATTCATGGAGAAAAAAAAAGTACCTTTTTAAAGTAAGTGATACTTTGGAGGAAATGTAGGTACGTTGTGATTACAGGTTTTATCACACCCTAGTCTTTTCTTTCCTTTTAGAATTAAGGAGAAGTATCCTCAGACATTCGACGACATCTGCCTCTACTCTGAGGTTTCCCACCTGCTGTCCCACTGCACATTCAGACTTCCGTGTCGGAGGTTCATACAAGAGTTATTTCAAGACGTACAGTTTTTACAAGTAAGTAGGATTTATACTTCTCAAATTTGCTTTTTAAGAATAATTCTGTTTTTGAATTAAGTTAAAAGAATATATCTGTAATATCTGCTATTTTTATAAAAGTCATTAATGATTTACAATTTTCTAGATGCATGAAGAAGCAGAGGCTGTATTGGCAATACCACCAAAGCAACCTATAGTTGATACATCTGCTGAATCCTGACCTCATATTTATGATGTATATAGATATATACTCTATATATTCATATTTGTGGATTTCCTAGACACCTCAGAAAATACTGACTGGGAAGCAAAAACAGGAGCATCTTCTGTACACTGTTCCAGCAATTACTGGTACATGAACAGTTGGAACTGCTGACTTCCCTAACCAAAACAACTTCCTTCTCTTCCCCTGTTGAGCCCTCTGAGGGGTTCGTGATTCATTACCACAGTTCTAAGACTTTTAGTTACCATTGTATGCAAGAGCCAAGCACTGAATTATCTACATAGGTTTTCTATTTTTTCATTTTAAAAGCATCGTGACAGTGGAACAATAATGGGATATGCAGAAGCACCCTGGACAGTTATTTCTGAATTCTTTTTTAGGGTAAATATAAAGATGCCTTGTTCGTTAACTAATTCGTGGAAACCAGGAATCAGTGTCTATAAGGCTGCATCCTATTACCACATGGGGTGTGATGTAACTGCTGGTATTAGAGGGGAACTTCGGCCCTTTCACATTTTTCTTAATGTTTGTAACACTACTTCAAAGGTTTGTAACCTTAAAGTGAAGAAGAGCCTCAACAACCTGGGACTTAAATAAGTTATTTTTTTGTTACTGGACTTGCATAAAGATTCTTAATTGTTATCTGTCTCTTCAGTTTTGTTGCATTGTATTATTATAGGCTATTTGAACCAATTAAGGTTTTTCACTACAGTTCCTGATTAAAATCATAAAATAGTTTTATATTTTAATTGAAAATATTTCCCGTTTACATTAAATAGAGTGCATATATTTTCAGTGGACTTCCATTTTCATCAAATTTTCATATCATTTCAAACAGAAACTTTAATAAGCACTATTAATGTAGATCTAAACAAAGGAAAGCATTAAATAATACTTTGGATCTCCTGAAGAAAAGATTAGTTTGCCTGCAATTTACACATTCCATAGGGAAAGAAGAGCCATATTTCATTTTTAAAACTTACTAATAAAACATGTTATTAAGGTTAAAAATTGTAGTGGAAAACCTTAAGTACCAAATTTTTAAGCAGCAGTAACTTAATATCAATGTTTTTGTTTTGCACAAACTAAATGCAGTGATAGGCGAGTTTATGAGTACAGTACTTGCCTTTATCACATTTGTGAAATTGTTCAGTTTGATGAGGGCAAGGTTTGTTTGTTTGATCTGTATATGTCTAAGTATATTTGGAAATCTTCACAAGAATTTAAACGTATGCAAATTTGTATATAAGCATAGCATGGTCATCATCATTAGAAGGCTTGTAAATGAAAGGATTATCTTTTTTGAGAACTATATAGAAATAGAAAAAAAATCCAGCTGGACTGATTAGGCCTCTTTTAAAATTAATTTGTGTATACCATTTTTACAATTACATATCAGTTTTGACACAGTCATAGCACATTGGTTAAAATTTTCCCATATTACAAATCCTTTTTGTAATTTACTTTAAGATCTCTGTAAAGATCCCTGTGAACTAGAAAACTAACTGAGATTTTTTTCTCTTTTTTTTTTTTTTTTTTTAATTTACTGGCACTGAAAGTTCCAATTGGGGTGAAGTATTTCATCTCACTTCATAACACCTCTTCGACTGCACTTCAGTGAATTGTTCTTATGTGCACTGTGTAGCAATCTACATTGTAACAAAGCAGATAAGGGCTGTAAGCTGCTGCTTATGTTAAAAAGTGGTTCTTCAGATTTTCTCTCATGAAGCCCAATTGAAGATAAAACAAGTAATTTTTAAAACTTTATCACTGAACCCGAGTGTTTATTTAAATGTCGACAGTACTTCTAAGAACGTTTCCTGTCACCTTGGTCTTTGGTCTTGGATAATTAAACTGCCTTTCCAGAGAACCAAATGTCAGAGATACTAGACCAAATAGTGGTTAAAAACTCCAAAGGAAGTAATGTAGTAATCTTATTCATAATGGATTAGCATATTTTAGACATTAATTTTAAATACTACCTCAGTTAATATAGAGTATAAAATCTGTGGTTTAGTCTCTCAATAATTAAAAGTAATTTTTTTCCTTTCACACACACAAAACTATCCTCATCCCTGTACCCTACCTTGGTTATCTATCCTGAAATTAAGGCTGAGTTACTATTAGCCTGAACAGGTTTTTTGACTGTTACTTTGAAAGACATGTATGTATACATCATCATATCTGCCTATAGCACTTACTTTGGAGAGACAGAGCTTTGTGGTTATCAGTATACTAAAAAAACAAAAAGCCTATACTTAAATTTATAGTGTGATTTGGTTATCCATAGTTTCACTGACAGGTCTGATACGTTTCTTTCAGTACTTTTTTGTATAAAAGTAGACTTTATGGTGAAAGATACATGCAGTGCCAAGTGATTAACTTAGGTGTTTAAAAGTATTAAATTGTAGCAGAAAAAGATTAGGAATGGCATCAGTGGTAATAGAAATAATTGAGAAAATCATCTATAAATAATAGATATTACCAGATGATAGAATACCAAAATTATGTCAATATTGTAGTTTTTCAAGATTTTAGGATTAATCTTAGTTCATATAAATTTGTACTATTGGTCATTAATAATTTGGAGGAATTTGGGCAGTTGTGCCATTTGTAAGCTGTGAATTTCTGATTGTAAAGTGAACTATCATTTCAAATTGAATTTTTTTTTTTCAAATACAGATTTCAGCTTTACATACTAAATAAATGCTAATAAGGAAATTAGAAATTTAGTATTCATAATTAAATATGGTCTAAAACTTCTTATACTTTCATTTCATATTTATGCTTAGCTAGATTGGGGGAAAGGAATCTGTTCTCCCTGACTAAATATTTTCTAATAAAAATTATGACATGAGGACATTCCCTAAGACTGTGACATTAAAAGAGAACCTTTGAAAGTATATACATTGTTACTGTAATAATGTATATAAGTCCTTTTGAAATGTTGGCTTTAGTAATTCCAGCTCTTTTATCTAGAGCTCCAGATAATGAAAGCTGAGTTTTTCCGGGCACGTCACAAAGGCAGAATGTTCACCAGGGAGATGTCAGTGCTAGTGCTATTCATGTGAAAGTTGATTCCTTTCCATTCAGAAGATGCCTTTTATCCCCACATTAAAGCACAGATCATTAAGCAATAAAAACCAAATTATCTGTCATTCAAATTTTAACTGCAGTTATTTTTGCATGGTAAGAGTGAGGTGCTAATTTTGTGTGAGATGAACTTTTGTAAACTACTTTGGGAAATATTCTGGGAGTAAAGTTTTTTCTCCATTAGTCCTATGCTTCCAGTTTGTCTCAAATTCACAATTCATTAAGACATGGGAAAAAAAGAAAAGGGTAGAACTGATACTTATGAGAAGAGCTGTTAGGAATGAACAGATAATTCAGATTTTCCAAAATGTAAGTTGAGAAAGGTCTCCATTGTCTCTGCACTCACAAAATACATTGTTACCATATTAATTTCAAGAGTGTCATTAAAATGAGACTCTAATTAAAAAGTATACCTGTAAAATTAATAGCAGTGCTTATCAAAGAACATTGAAATCTGTGAGAATCTTTCTAGGAGCATTTTTTTTCTTTTAGTTTCAAATTCCCAGGATACTTTTTATTCATTGTAGGTTTATATGACTCACAGAATATGAAATCCCCCCCTTGGGATATTTTTGTAATTTAGGGGGACAGCTACACCATAGCATGCACAAATTGCACATTTTGTTTTATTTTCTTAATAAAATATTTAATTTGAAAAATATAATTTATGCCAAAAAAAAAACCTTACAATTTTGCCACTTAACTAGGTTGATTTAGCACAAAATGCAAAGTCTTGGAGCAGAAAGGGGGAGTGAAAAATATTTTATAAGTAATTATAAAAAAATGCCTGTCGGAAACCCTAAAGCTGCATTGTAAAAACAAATGGTGTAAATTAGTTTTGAAAAGTGGTAAGGGATTGTGAAAACTCTTAAAATGCTCTCTAACCACATGATTTTCTTCTTTTTTCTAATTTAGTAAAACGCTGCTACATATTTGGAGGTTCTGGTGTTTGTAGGTCACTGAACAGACATTGAAATCTGATTTATATTGTATAACTGTAACATAGAAAGAAAAAGTATTTATATATTTTCCGTAAGAATATTTCATTCAGTTGTGTATAATTTAAATAAGATTTGTCCCCCAATGGTTTTGCTCACTTTGATTTTTTTGTTGTGGTTTTCTTGTTTTTGTATAATGTGTACAGTTTATGTCAAGGGCATTAAAAGCCTCCTGAAAGCATAATCTTATCAAAGGGATACATTGTTAATAAAATGTACTTAAAATTCTTAAATTTGTATTGTTTTTGTTTGAAAACATAAAACAATCAGTAGTCATATGGCCTTGATTTGAATCGTGTAATGTTGATGCTGACACGTGACACCCAGCAAAAGTGACATTTAGGTACCACAGACAGTTCAGTAACATCTAGATCAATTGTTCCAAATTATATATATAGATAATTTGTATGTATATACTCTGTATGTATATATACATACATATATATATATATATATATTTTTTTTTTTTTTTTTTTTTTTTTTTTTTTTTTGCAGTTTTTGGCTGGGGCTGGGTTTGAACCTGCCACCTCCGGCATATGGGGCCTATGGGGCCGGCACCCTACTCCTTTGAGCCACAGGCGCTGCCCATTCTTCATAATTTAATCAAACATCTTTAGAGTTTTTTTTTGTTGTTGTTGTTGTTGTTTTTGTAGAGACAGAGTCTCACTTAACGCCCTCGGTGGAGTGCCTTGATGTCACAGGACTCACAGCAACCTCCAGCTCTTGGGCTTCTGGGATTCTCCTGTCTCAGCCTCCCGAGCAGCTGGGACTACAGGCGCCCGCCACAATGCCCGGCTATTTTTTTGTTGCAGTTGGGTGGAGCTGGGTTTGAACCCGCCACCCTCGGTATGTGGGGCCTGCGCCCTACTCACTGAGACACAGGCGCCACCCATCTTTAGAGTTTTTTAAGTCTACATTTCTTATGGGGTTTGGAAAATGGATCTATCATTAGGTAGAACAGCTGTGAATTTCTTGAGGAAATAATATACAGCGTAAGTATTATGTGATAAGCTTTTTTGTGGAAGGTATTTGAATTCTCACACGTTAAAGTGGTCTGATCAGGCAGCTAACCTATCGCCACCTGCTGGCAGAAGTAAATGCCACAAAGGAAATTACCAAGTCTGGAAAATAAAATTCAGTGTCAATGCAAAGGGCCGTTATATATAATTGGTAAACGATGGTAAAATAATATCTCACTTTAAGAAACATTTGGTTTCAGATAATTTGTCACATTATTGTGTATCATTTTACACACTGCTTTCTACTGTATCTGTCATTAAACATGCAGTTGGCCTGAAAATAAAAAATATTACCGTGCAGCTGCTCTTGGAAAAAAAGTCATAGCTGAACTTTCAAAAGATTGTTTCATTTTTAAAACTCTTTAGCATATAAATAAAAGGTACAACTTTAAAGTTTCTTCAATGCTTATCCTAGAGGAATAAGACAGCTACATATGCTTAGTTTTTCAAATTGCATAGGACTAATTATTGGGCTGTAAAGACTGTATTTTAACTGCTGATTCTGAAGACTATCTTCTGTTTCTGTTACAGTGTTTTAAAAGTTCTACCTTATACAAAGTGCTCAACATGTTTTATAAATTCTTTGAGATGAAAGCAAGCTTATTTTTCAACACATCTCCTAGGAAAAATGTTAGATAATAAATGTAAGTCAACTTCTTTTTTTACTGCTCTAGTCAATGAAAAGGTAACTTTATCGAGGCCCTAGGGCCATGGGGCTTGGGCAAGTGGATAAAGGAGGGGACTTATTTGACCTTGGGGCACAGATTGTTGATGTGTTCGTACTTCTTTCAGCAGTTGACACCATGGGTCAGGCGAGCATAACATTTGCAGCAAATCATCTTGTCACAGTTTTATTTCTGAGCAAGCTACTGGAGGGAAGGAAGACTCAACGATGCCTCCTCTCAGACAAAGCACCAGGTGCAGGGTAGACTCTTTCTGAATGTTGTAATCTGAAAGAGTGTGGCCATGCTCAAGCTGTTTACCTGCAAATACCAGACACTGCTGGTCAGGTGGAATGCCCTCCTTATTTTGGATTTTGGCTTTGACATTCTCAGTGGTGTCACTGGGCTCAACCTCAAGGCAGATGGTCTTGCCTGTCAGGGTGTTCACAAAGATCTGCATCAGCCTGATCACCTCGTTGAAGACAAAAAGCGTTAAGTCAACTTCATTTTTACTAAGTACACACATTCCGGTAGATAGTCAGGTTGACTATGATTAGTATGGGTTAGGTATTTGAATGTAGCAAATGTTTTTCATCAAGTGTGCGACTACTGCCCCCAGCCTGAACCATCATGGTCCCCTGTACACAGCTGAGTATTGTGTACCTGTTGACATGGGATTCAAAGGCGATGAAAGCCAGTCCTGCCTACCACCCAAATAAAATGATATTTGTAAGGAAATACTACTAATGTGATTTTAGGTGCAATTTTTAAAAATATGACCACATTGGGAAAAAACAGCTTGTTTCTAGAGAAATACAAGTATGTACCCATGCATCACATAGGATTTGTTTCAAAATAATTTAAGGATGGAGAGTGGACAAGCATATGGAAGAGGCTAAAACAGCAATGGGTGGTAGCTGTTGAGGCTGTGAGGAGACATAGGTGGTTATTAAATGATGCTACTTTTGTGTGTGTTTTAAAGTCTCCGTAATGTTTTTTTTCTTTTTTTGAGACAGAGTCTCAGTATGTTGCCCTCAGTAGAGTACCGTCGCATCACAGCTCACAGCAACCTCAAACTCTTGGCCTTTAGTGATTCTCTCGCCTCAGCCTCCCACGTAGCTGGGACTATAGGCACCTGCCACAATGCCCAGCTATTTTTTGTTGTTGTCATTTTTATTTTTTTTATTTTTTTTATTTTAAGGAGGCCTGGCCGGGTTTGAACCCGCCAGCCCTGTTGTATGTGGCCAGCACCCTAACCACAGAGCTACTGGCACTGAGCCTCCATAATTTTTTTTTAATCCTAATACTTCTACTGATATATGAATATAAATTTCAAAGTCTCTGAATAACTTTCTTAAAGCAATATTAAGATGGCATATAGTATAGAACACTAAGGTGTTTAATACTAATGCATTTGGTTCCAAACATTGGAGAGGAATGTTTACATCCAAAGCTAAAAGTCAGTGATTATGTAAACACATGTTCCCCAGCCTTTCCTGTTGGAAGGTGGTTATGTTTCAGAAAGATTTCATTTGATTCAGAGCAATGATTCTCAAAGTTTACTATGTAACTGAATGCCTGAGAACTGATGAAAAATACAGATTCCATGTCCTGTGTCCCAAAGATTCTGATTTGGAAGTTTGGCGTGGTACCCAGGAACCCTGTAAGTTCATGAGATTTATCAAATATACTGAATAACTGTTAGATTTTTATTTCATTGAGGTAGATAAAACACAAAATAATGTGATGGTGAAATGTTTTAATTAAGGCTTATTGCAGTAGCAAAAATGACTTCAAGGTTTTGTGGATTATTTTTTAAACAAAACCTGTAAAAAAAAAAAAAATGCCATATACAAATCAGTCATCAGTCTCGTGGATACTTCTGTGTACAAGTTTCAAATGAAAGATATAATTGCATCATGACAAGGGAGTGTAAATAAATAGGGTAAATGATTATACTGGCCCCAAAGACTTCTCCCAACTATTAGACAAACCAAGGTAAAGTTAGGAGCACATAACCAATTTTTCCAGCAAAAGAGTTACGTGTGAGGAAAAAGTTGAAAAGCTTCACAAGAACTGGTTGTATAGGTATGTTTAAGCCACATGACAGCCACATGATTTTGAGATGTGGATATGTGTCTCCGTAACATTTTATGGCACAGTGCAGGGCATTTGGTACCAGAGGCGGGAGCACAGGCGAAGTCATTTCCATCATGCTGAAGGCAGTCAGGAAAACAAAACAGAAAACCCCCTTCATGCATGTTCAGGAATGTGATAGATAAACATAAGGGCTTGGTGGGCGGAGGGAAGAAAAAGGAATTCGCATGTACTGAACACCAGTTATGCACCAGGTGCTTTGCATATACTGGTTCAAAGGATACTGAATTTCTGCAGAGCCAACACAGAATTTCCTACTCCACAAATTTTTTTACGGTTACATTTAAATTATGTTTGAACTATGAGATTTCATTTTACTTGTTTTAGCATAATAGGAATACTGCATATAAATGAGACAGAGACCTAGACCCAGAGGCCAAAGGTCATTTATCTGTATTTTTTGAAAGAAAAGAGTAACCATAAAATATGCATGAAATTAACTTGATAATATATTTTCCTTTTTCTATCCTGAGGTAGTCATCAAAAATTATGGTAGAATACTGATACCTAACAGAGCAAAAGTGCAGCTAACACTAAGGAGGTCCTTGCCAATCCCATTCTTTCACTACAGTAAGCTGGACAGGAGAGTTGTGGAGGTCATACTGATGCACTCCCACATTTTTCCAATTAGATTAGGTAAACCGAAGGGGTTAATTTTACTGTGCCAATAACTACTAATTCTTCTCTTCAAGGCAAGCCTAAAGCCTGTTTTGGTCTTAAACACCTGTGACTTTTTCATTACATTCAATAAATTTGCACTGACAATTTATGCTCTAATAATAAATCAATCGATTTATTACAAAACTTTTTAATCTAACTGCTTTATTCTTAAAATATTGAACATGGCGTTCAGCTCTGTGTAGTACTGAGTGGACCTGGTCTGTGGAGTGTGTCATACCCAACCCTCAGTTCAGGTCTAGTAATGTAAATGAAAGTGAGCCTGGAACAGCAGCAAGGTAAGCATGTTCCCATGATCCTGTCCTTTCTACAGCAAGCCTGTTCTAAGGAGGAATGTGCAGTTCCATAGCTTCTGGCTTTTAACCTAGCCAGACTGTAGTGGTCTTACTTTAATCAGACCTGCAAATAGTGGCAACTCGCTGAGATTCAGGACCTAGGCAGGCACCTGGTGATGAGAGTGGTGCCAGCTCTGCTCCCCTTAGCGTCTGTGTAGTGTAGAGGCATAACCTGGATGTGCTGGTTAATGGTAATGGTCACCTGGACCTAAAAGCGTCATTGAAGAGAGGCTGCTATTCTCAGTCAGGGGAGGTGAAACAAGACAATGCCATTTGCATTTTATACTCTGAACAGGGTGGTGGCATGAGTGGATTTGTTGGGAGACTATCCTTATCTCCAGACACGGGTGCAGCCAACTGGGACACATAATTCAAAGTAGTTTCTCCAGTTGGGATTTCTCCCTGGGAGTTCATGCAGTTTTTTCCTGGTGCCTTTAGTAGATTTTCTGGTGAGGTCAGTGGTCCCAGCTGACTTGGTAGGGTTCCTGGGGGTATTGGAACATGATGACCACAAAAACCAGAGTCAGAAGCAGCCTGATTATAGGTAAAATTCTCAAAACAGATGCAGGGTCCAGGGCCAGCATAATTCTTTTCTGTTGGAAGGAGATAAAGGTAGACAGGCTTGGTGGACTCTTCTTCTGTGAGTGACTTCCCAGTGCCTAACGACTGTGTCTTAGTTCCTTCTGGCTTATTCACCACTTCAATAGCGTCGGGAATGCAGTCACTGATGTTCATTATTGTTCGGTGAGGGTTCTCCTGGAAAAGAAAAACATTTAAATAAGAGCGTGTATGCATGCGGTGCGCATGCGTCAAAGCATGTTAAGGAGGTGAAATGCACGTATAGCTTTAATTTTGTTCATGTTTCCTCCTGGTCATGAGTTATCTGGAGCTGGTGTTGAAAGCCAAATGATTTCCTCTGACAGAAGAAATCAAAACCCCAAATGCCTATTTCATGACCGTGGGAGCAGAGGCAGCTTTTTGTTAAACTTTCCTGAGAAGTCTAGGGAAGCATGATTATGACAGCCCCGATTCTGGATTAGTCCTTAGTAAGTATATGGTGTACATATGATTTCCCAGCATTTACCTTGGACTTGATTAAAGACAGGACACTGCTCTTGTAGGGGTCTGGGATGTCGGGATAACACTTTTCCTTCACCCTAGAACAGCAGTGAAAAAGAGACTGAATTGCACAATATAGTGGAATAGTTAAGAGCAAGAACTCTGGGGTCAGATTCCTGGTTTCTGATCCTTGCTTTATCACTTATTAAGCAAGTTATTAACTCCTGCATGATTTAATTTCTTCATTTGTTAATTGGAGATAGAGTACAGGGCACTTGTGAGGATGAAATGTGTTACTACAGACAGAGTAACTTAGGTCACTGCCAGGCATACAGTGAGATATAAATATTAGCCATTGCTATTGAAGAGCTTTTGCAATCTCTTTATGTCAAATGGTTATTATTTCCCTTGTATACTGACCTGGAAAGCAAAAATGTTAAATAAATTACATGTTCTCACCTCAGCCTCCTTTGTTTGTCCTTTTTATTTCTGGCACCATCTTTCAATATCATGCAATGTCACCTGTGTCTTACTAAACCCTTCTCCTGACTTCCCTGACTCCCCTTGGGCGACACCTCTCTTACACACTCACCACTGACTCTTTAGGTTGCACCCAACCAAGAGGAGAAAGATGCAGAGAATCACGGGCAGGATGATGCGGATCAGCATGTAGGCTGGAGGAGAGAAGGAAAGAAAGGGGTGTGCTTAATGAACACGTCTTCCCTCCTCAAAGAAATAAAAATACGTTTATAAATGAGAGTAGTTTTCCACGTTTCCTAGTCCTCAAACATCTATTCTGTGCAAGCTTCAATATGAATTCTGTCTGTCTGATTTGGAGAAGGGACCTAATCAACCAATCAATCAACCAAGATGATGGAAGCCACTTGCCATCAACGTTGTGTGACCCAAGTTTGTTCTGATTGGGCAATGACTCCTGGCATTAGCACTGTACTTCCCCACCCTTCATGGTAGGTGGGGAGCACTTTTCTGCCCCCTGACCTGAGGCTCAGCCACGTGTCTTGGTTTGGCCGAAAGGATGTCAGTAGCTGTGATTCAAGCAGGCAGACTGCTAACTGTGCGGGCATAGGTTGGCTTGCTCGCTTGTGTTCCCATGATCCAACAGGAGAAGAGGGTCTGGACCCCCTGCAGTCTGGACTCCAGCTTAGCCCAGCCTAGATCAGCCAAGATATGGCTGACCTATAAACCCGAAGCATAGAAAGAAATATCTGTTGTATGCTGCTGAGATTGTGAGGTGGTCACACCTCAAAAATTGACTAGTGCATGTCTTCTAGTTAGCCTCAAATAAAATCACCTGTGTCTTAATCACGGGTAATAATGTTTTCTTTCTCAGCTATGTCAACCAGTGTTCCTTTTTTTTTTTTTTTTTTTTGAAACATCCATTATAAAGGCTGTCAGAATCAAAATGGAGTCACTAATGTTAGGAAAACTCTGCTACACAGAGCTGGGGGCAGCCATACAGAGAGGGCTTTATGCCTGTATGTGCTTGTATGCCTGACTAAAAACAAAAAATGGTCACTGAAACCTTATACAAAAGATAGGAATGTGAGATGTCTGCCCAGCAACCATCTGTCCACCCTCACGCTGGACTCGCCCTTATTACTGATCCTTGTAGCCAAGGATAATTACTTCAAAGCGATTATGGAATCCTCATTCTTTTCCTTTAAAAACAATTTAGACAAATTGTTTACCTCCTTTACCTCCTTGAATCACACGTAGTTTATTGTGGCAGGCGTACTCCCATTACAATGCCTGTTTCCAATACACTTCTTT
Source organism: Loris lydekkerianus (assembly GCA_963574355.1). Taxonomy (NCBI): domain Eukaryota; kingdom Metazoa; phylum Chordata; class Mammalia; order Primates; family Lorisidae; genus Loris; species Loris lydekkerianus. The sequence goes on along the minus strand of CAUYPK010139984.1, from coordinate 19,872 downwards.
TCTTTTAGACACAGGCAGTCTCTTTGGTATTTAGATTGAAACCAAATCCTATTCCCACTGCTTGCAATTCCACCAGTTAATAATTCAGCTAGGTTGGATGCTCAGGGTGGGTTTGGGGACAGTTATTCACATTTGCACGATTCTGTTCAATTCATTCACCTGAGTGCACTCCTCGCTACCCACCCCTGACCATCCGGCTATCTGGAAGAATGCAGGTTGGTCTGCAGCAGAAGTGCAGTGGATAATGCTGGATTTTTTGTCAGGGAAAGCTGGTCTAGTTGGATCCACAAACCAGAGCCATGAGGCAACACAGGGTTGTGGAGAAAAGGTCCCAGAAACAGAAGAGTGCCAAAGCAAGCGCTCAACACCTGGCCTGCCCCCAGGGAACAGGAAAGAAACTGTCCTGACTCTTCCACTACAGAACACTTTACCCTCAAAATTATTTCTAAAAAATTTGGTTATATTATGGATTTATAATGTATTTGCAAGTAGCCTGAGGACATAACCATGCTTCCAAATTTCTGACTGGTTTTGCTAAGCTTTTTATCTAAGTATGATATATACATATAGAAAAGTGCTTGTAAGTGTACAGCTCAATGAGTTTTCACAAACCAAGCACATACTGTGAGCCCTGTCCCCATCCAGTTATTAAAGGTAACCAGCAGCCTGCCTTTTAACAGCACAGATGACATTTGCTTTTTTCTGTGCTTCACACATGGGACTGCAGGGCGGGAGTCGTGTCTGGCTTTTTTCACTCAGCATGACGTTTGTGACACCCATATAAGTTTTGTAACCATGAAATGATTTTCCATGGTGTGACTGTACCACAATTATTCCTTTCTACTTGATGGCATCGGGCATGTTGGTGGGCGCCTCTCCTGAACAGTGTTGCTATGTACAGTCTAAACATGTCCTTGGCTATTACTTTAAGGCCTATGCATAGGCATCTTTTTAGGGTATGCACCTGGGGATGAAAGATCTCACATACAGGTTGTATATGAGCATATGCTCACTTTAGAAGATAACACCAGTTTTCCGAAATTGCTCACACAGAATCACTCCCACTCGCAAGTTGAGGGATTCTACATCCTCACCATTTGGTATTTCTCATTTGTTCATTTTAGCTATTTTCAGGCAATTGTTTAAAAACAAACTTTGGAACATGACCTACTTCTGTCCATGGTCTTGAAAGTTACTCAGTATGTCTACTGTGTTCAGAAGGAAATGCAGCTGCCAAATGTCCAAATAGAGAAACACAGAGCACAGTTGGGACGGCCGCCCTCCACCTCTCAACACACCGCCTCCCTCTCTGGGCCTCCTCCTCACCTCAGTGCAGTAGTCTCTCATGCAGAGAAGAAGTTAAACCAGTGTATAAAAAGAAGGAACTATTTTGAAAAGTATCAATAGAATGAATATTTTTGCACAATTTTGCAATTTCAATGTTACATTAGTTTTTTGCATTTCTGTTCTTTTTTAGTGTTTAATCATCACAGACTCATTTTAGAAGATGCTGTCTGGGGTACAGTTAATTGGATTCTGGTCACATTAATATTCTATTAAAGCTGTAAATTAAGGCTGAGCATGGCAGCTCATGTTTGTAATCCTAGCACTTTAGGAAGCAGAGATGGGAGGATCACTTGAGGCTAGGACAACATGTTGAGCCTGCACAACATAGGAAGCTCCCATCTCTACAAAAAAAAGAAGGAAAGAAAGAAAGAAAAATTAACTGGGTGTGACGGCTACTCGTCCCAGCTACTTGAGAGGGGGAGACAGGAGAATTGCTTGAGCCTTGGAATTTGAGGTTGCTGTGAGCTAGGCTGAGGCCACTGTACTCTAGCTGGGGAGACAGAGTGAGACTCTGTCTGAAATAAATAAATAGTAGATATTTCAAATATTTTCCCTTCAATAATAATCAATAGAGTCACAAGCCAAGGCTAATGAGGTTTAGCATAAGAGAGATAAATGAAGCTTAGAAAAGTATGCTTAAGATAAAGATAATGTGTCTAAGTGTATATACCACCTGAGAAAATTCCAAAGCTAGAAGAACAGTAACATGAAAATAAATTTACAATTAACTTCAAAATGGCAAACATGCTCAAATAATGTAAATTGTTGGCTCAAATCTTAGGGAGTTCTGGACATTGGCTTGGAGATGTTGGGCCATGTTTCAGGCTAGTAATCAATAGGCAGTGACTGCCACAATCTGTCACTGCAGGGATGGGAGTCTGTCACTGTCAGGGCACTCCAGGGTCAGGAGGCCTACTCGATGCCCCAGGCCTATGCCTCTGCCTTCAGCCAAGGGATCCTGCACAGAGGAAAATTAGTAACTTTGGGCAAGACCTTAGAGGCTATTTTTCAGGGGTCCTTCTTCAGAGGCTATTTTCCTATGAATCCTTCATTGACGGTGTTCTCCCTTCCTCCTGCCTCCATAAGTTCCTGTTTTCTCTCACCACATTCCTGTATGTTGGATGTCAGGGTTTACCATGAGAATAAAATTTCCATCCTTCAGTTCCTACCATTCTTCTGCCTTCCCTCTACTTTCTCCATCTTTCAAGCCAAATGCATTTTGAAAAGATCTATCTCTTCATCTCACCCCATCCCTGGCCAAATACACAAACATGGAGTTTGGGAACAAGCATTTATGCTTCTGCCTATCCCCATCCCACCCTCTCTAATGGTCCCCTGGGGCCCCAGCGGAGTCGGGAAGCAACTCGTTTGCCTCTGAGGGAAACCAGCCAGAAGGAAGGCTGGCTGCAGAGGACAACTGAATGAATCTTCTCCAGACAGAAGCCTGCGGTTCTCCTGATGCCAACACAAAAATATGCTATCTGTGATTTCAAATCACACACAGTATCATGAGACTGAGTTCCAGAGGAATATCCCAGGGAGGGTCCCCCCGACCCCCCTCCCAGCAACAGAGGTAAGAGGAACTCGTCAGTCAGACCAGCTCCACTTTTATCTGTTTCGTGTAGTGCAACGTTTTTTGTGAAACAGAGGGTTTCATCAAGGGAAAGAGGGTGAGATGGGAGAAGCAGGGTTGGAAAATTCTGGATCTAGACAAAACCTAAGACAACATTTCTGTACTTGGTTATTCCCAGAAACTTATAAGGGAAGAGTTTTGATTTGGAAAAACTCACAGTATTCATCCGGAGTCCTGACCCTCGTGAAAGTACTGTTGGGGCCCTCACCAACGCTTGTGTACGGAGTGACGAAAAACTCATAGAAGGATTCTGGCTGTAAGTTTTCCACAGTGAATGTCTTTTGTCCCGGGTTGTTGATTTTGTATTGACAACATACTGTATTATCTGTGATTTTTGAAAAAAATCAGTAAAAGTGTGATACAGATCGTGTAAGAGAGTTGGACACTAATATTCTTGTTGTCTCAGCACTGTCAACATTTTTAAACATTTTGATGGTAGTTTCAGTGCTTCTAAAAATACCAGGCCATGTTGCTTTTTAAGTAAGTTAAAATACTGGCCTTTCCACCATCTTGTTCACCCTTGTTCATTTTATGGACCGTAAAATCCATGTAAGAAGAAAATTCAGGCTGGTCACAGTCAGAGAGGATAACCTTTTCAATGAGATCAAATACTAGGATCTCCAAAGGATGAAGAAATAAAAATAGATGTCACCTGAAAGAACTTCCTTTTCAGCTCCTGGGTGGCACCGCCTCGCCTTGAATTTCAAATACACATGATACCCTTCTATAAAAGCAGGCTGGGATTCAGTGGAATAATTCTTCCAACTCAGAGTGAAAGAGTGGGATGTCAAGTTAATTGCGTCCACTTGAGGGTTGTCTGAAGGAGCTAGGAAAGGAAGGGTGGGTGAGACAAAAGTCATGCTTTGGAAATCATCTCAGAACATTCATGTAAACTAAAAGTTAAACTACAGCCAGCTCTGGAGGTCACACGAGGGTATGGCAGGTCTGTCCTCTGGAAGACGTACGCCTGGACATATGCTGTGCGTTCTGGGAAGGAGCTGACTACTCTTTTCATTCAGGCCTTGCCCTTCACAGATGAACACGTGGATACTCAAAGAGACTAAATAATCTGCACAAGGTCATATCGCAAAAAAGAGAAACTAAAACTTGTTCTTAGACTTCATTCTGTTGTTGAATTTTAAATAGTGTTTCAGAGAAGTCACAACCAGAGAGCTATTCCCGTGAGGAGGAAGGGGAGGAAAGGAAACGTTATATTCATATTCAAAGAGGCAAGGGAGGAAAAGGAAGAATTTACAGAACTCTAGTTTCCTGGGTGTGGCAATGCAAAGTTATCCACTTGTCACCAAAAACATCTGGGAATGTTTATTACAAAGGCTTCCCTGAGCATGTCTTTCCACACACATTTATGCACACTTGGTCGTGCACACCCACACATGTGCAAACAACGTACCTCCTGCCTGTCTCACAGCCAAGTGTGAACTGCGGATCAGTTACTGTGAGCTGAAGGTCCCCTGAGATGTGGTCTGATTAGTGTGAAAGTTACCGTATATACGGTAAGTTCTTGGCAGTCCGGGGCCCGGCCTTACAGCTCTCAGTGGCTGATACCCTGATGCTAAGGAAGGCGAATGAGCAACACCATGGGAGGCTCAAAACCCCTTACCCTTCTGCTGGGGTGGTGGTGACACTTCTATGGGATAATGTCATAACATGTACGAACACTCTTAAAAATTAAGAAAGAAATTTAAAAATATTTAAGAAGTTCAAACCCTTTAACTCAAGTATGCTACCTCTAGGACATCATTTAAAAACTTGTAATCATAGATAAGGACAAAGATTTCACTCAAACGAAGGTGATTCAGGTAGGCCTCAAGAGACTGGGCAAAGAAAGAGTTAGCATTTGCAACTGCATGCTGGAAGATACATTTTACATAGTTGATAGGTGAAAAACACCCTAATCATTATAAATTGTCTAACAAGTGGTGATTTGACCTACAATACAGTGGGGCACTTGCGGTCATAAAAATGATAGGACTAAATAGCATTTAGTGATATAGGTCAAAAAAGGCATTTGACAAATTGCATGCAGTGAAGACCCAATTTTTAATTCTATCTGGGCCAGCGCAGCGGTGCATGCCTGTAATCCTAGCACTCTGGGAGGCCAAGCTGGGGAGATTGCCTGAGCTCAGGAGTTCAAGACTAGCCTGAGCAAGGGCAAAGCCCTTTCTCTACTAAAAACAGAAAAAACTAGCCAGGAAGTGTGATAGACACCTCTAGTCCCAATTACTTGGGAGGCAGAGGCAAGAGGATTGCTTGAGTCCAAGAGTTTGAGGTTGCTGTGAGCTATGATGCCAGAGCACTCTACTCAGGGTGACAAAGTAAGACTCTGTCTCAAAATAAATAGATAAATAAATAAATAAAGTGTGTATCTGTACAGAGAAAGGAATATCTGGATATGCATAAAATATTAACTCTGAACATCTGCCTTTGGGTGGTAAAATTAGCAATAATTTTGTTGTCTTTTTTTTCCTCTTTGTATTTCAATGGCTACCAAATGTCTTATTCTTTTGCATAACATTTCATAAATCATCCTTAATGAAAATGTTTTATGTCTGTATGATTAAAAAATAATTTTAAAAACCCATTATCGGAATAAACAGGACACTAAAAATTGGAAAAGGGGCTGACATGTACCGAATCTCAAAGCTGGGGTCTTGGGATTGTTTTGAACAAGTCTGCACATGGGGAAAATTAATTGCTTTCAACTTACCCAGCTCCTGGGTATATCCTGTTTTTTTCTCTAATAAATAAGCAATTCTTTCTGTAGATAACCCATAAATTCTGAAGTTGTATCGGACCCCTGGTCTAAAAGCATCTAGGGAAAAAAAGTTAACAGATATTCAATAACACAGATTTACTTTTAATTCTGAAAAGGAAAAGCAAAGAATAAAAAATGAGTGTGTATTCATTCCCCTAATAATTTTCTAGGATTTTCACATTTCCTCCCTACCACCTTCCTTCCTTCTGGAAGGCCTGGAGTTTCTACATAGAAAACAGCTGACCAGTCTCGTGTCCAGCAATTCTGAAGGAGCTGGCCTGTACCGTGTCCTCTCAGGCATGAGCTCTCAAACATGACCTTATCCATGTGTGTGGGACTGGGTGCAGAATTACACCAGACAGATAAAACCATTTCAAATCTTCCCTGGACTCCAAATCTGGCTCCAGGTACTTGCCTTCTCTCTTCCTGCTAAATTCAAGAGTCATGAAAGCTGTGCCTCGGGCTCCCCCATTTCTCCTAACACCTGCACCCCTACAGCCCACCTCCAAAAACCACCAAGACACCAAAACCTCCACTGTCCTCTGCACCCAGATAATTCCCATCTTTCCCTGAGCCCAGCAGGTGGCGCCACCCACCCCTCCTACTCAAGCCACAAATCTGGCCATCTTTGACTTTGCAATCTTCAAATCACAAATTCAGTGTGGGAGGTCAGAGTTTGAGTGACACATGTTTTATTGAAACTAAATAAGTTGAAGATTGACTCCCATTAACCATAAGTCCTAACATTTCTTAAATCCATGCCCTTCTCTGCTTTTGCAACCGTTTTCTGGACAACTGTTACAAAGTCCCTCTGCTGTCATTCTGAGACCACCAATGTACAGGAACAAGTTCATGAAAAGTATGAGAACCGACCACAAGCTCAGGTCTACATTTTCTCTGCAAAAGTAGATTTAAAGGTTAAATATTAAATCACATTCTTGTAAAATGTGAACTCCAACCCCTCCTGTTTGTTTAGCCCCATTAAAACATCTATGGGGTTGTCCATAAATCCTAGTTGAATTTGCACGAGGTGGATGTAGCAAGACAGTAATATGGAAAGTTCTTCTTACCTGAGCTTATGACTATATTTGTGGTATTGGGACCTACGTTCTTCCACTGGAAGTCACAGAGTGTGTCCTGGGGACGGTCACACCAGTCTACAACATAGCCCATGAAATCTCCAGATTGGGGTTTCCAGGATATAAAGAATCCATCCTTTGTGCCTTTAATTCTTCCTGCTTCAACCTCTTCTGTATATTAAAAAAAATAGCACAATGCTTCAGATTTAATTAATTGTAAAGTTGTTCAAGTGTCTAGGGAAGAAAACAAATGTACACATGAGCTGTGTATAGCAGGTAAGAGCCCCACCACTTCCGTGGCTTCAGGAGTTTGGCTAAGGATGTTTCCCTGGGTGTCTTCCTGCCTCTCACTTCCTAGAAAGTATTCCCACCTGCGTTTTGAATGCCTTCATCCTGACACAACCAGATTTCAGCACCCAGAGCAAGGGCCAGCAGACTACCACTAGCAGCTTGACTCCAACCTCTGAGGCTTGTTTTTATATGACCTTTGAACTAAATTTTTTTAACAGTTGCAAAAAACAAATAAACCAGCAAAGATGAATACAGACTATAATACATTCTGAGTGACCTACAAAGCCTAATATGTTTCCTATCTGTCCCTTTACCAAAAAGATTGCTAACCCTTGACCTAGACCTGTGCCTGGTACTTGATCTGCTTTCAAAAAACATCTGTTGAATGGATGACTAATGCAACTTAATTGGCCCATGGTCATGTCAGCTGTCCCTGAACTTACTACTGCTTCTAAGATGTCAGGAGTAGGAATTGAGTTGAGGCCAAAAAAGAGAGAGAGAGAGAGAAAGAGAGAAAGATATCATTAAATACTAAGTTGGATTACAGGAGAATGGCATACAATTTATGACCACTCAACATGTTTTATATGCCAGGGTGGTTTTCCTGAAGTCTGACAATTGGAAGAAGGGTGATATGGCCTCTAGGGACTACCGCAAGGAAGGTTCTCCTATTTCCACAGACTTACACTAAGAATTGATTCGTTAATCTGCAATTCAGATTTAGCAAGTTGTCCTATATTTGATCTGGTGATCCTAGTTACAACTTAACATTGGTGTGAAAGCCTGGTGCTCTTCATTTTTCTAGGGCATTAAGTTCTTACCCAGCTGGGGGCACCCAAAGAGGCGTGAGCAGGCCTACGTATCAGGAAAAACCCCAGACGGCTTCACACTATGTCCAGCTTACTCATGTGGCTTCCCGAGCTTCCTCCATCACAGAAACAAATCTCCCTCACACTGAGGCTGAGAATTTTCACTTCACTTATTCACACTGACCAAAATTTAAATGCAAACCTAGGTTATAACTCTTAGCAGGCAGCGTCTTTAAAATTGCAAATATGTTTTGAGAGATGGAGGTAGAGGAAAGAGTAAGGGAGCCTTTTCCAGTCATAAACATCCTAGTGTGAACTGACTTAACTTTATTGGTTTTCTTCATAGGATACGAGTGACTTTCTGTGCACAAGTGATTTAGGAACAAGGATGAGTGAAGGAAAGCTACACAGAGCCTGGTGGGGGGAAAGGTCTGGGGTTCTGACGGCAAGGTAGAGGGGATGGGCAGAGAAGACCCCAAAGCAGATGAGAGTTCTCAGCAATGTCACTCTGGACTGGGCCTCGTGGAAGACAAACTTTCTTTTCTCTACCAGCTCTACCAACTTGCCCAGGCTGAATGAAATGCCCACTCTCCCTGTCCGGGTCCTAATGAAACCAGAATACATCTTCTTTCCCTTACTATTGTATTTCACAAAGCAAAGGTTATGCTAAATAGCTCCTAAACCAACTTCTAGAGATTTTCTTCTGTGATACAGTAATTTCTTTTCCTTCTCTGACATATACTGGATAATTCTAAAAGTAAATAAATAAATAGCCTTCTCATACAGCTCGCTTAACCCAAATGTAAGCCAACTTTGAACAACAGGTACAACATCTGTCATAATCTCCCAAGCAGGGCCTGCAAAACTTAATAGCAGGGACAGAAGGGCACCATCATCCAAGGCTCAGGCACAACCTCAGGATGTCAACTGCCCACATGTGCGTCGTGCCTGGGTGTGGCCACGGGGGTTCCCTCTTCCTATAGCTCTGTAAGAAGGAAATCAGCATCACTATTGATTTTGTGTGTTAGGTCATCGCTTCCTGGTTTGCTCTTTCATGGGCTATTAGCTGGTTTTTATCTTTTATTCTACAAAGTTGGCAGAAACCCTGATGAAAAATCATGCCAACTCTTCTAATGATCCCTGGAAATGTTCTTGGGGTGTTTCTGGGTCATAAAGGCTGATACTATTTTTTACAGCATGGTAAATGCAATCCATATATCACCAGTCACAAAGCACTCAAATACTAACTCCAGCTCTGTGAGAACAGGCTGTTGGGGTTACATTTACTTGAATAAATTGGAGATGATTTCCCAAGTATATTGAAGAATTCCCAGGACAGAAATATTTTGAAAGATAACTGAAAGTTTCTTTTTCCTACTAAGGGGGACTGACTCACAGAAACATGTTGCCACACTTGACCCCAAAGAAAATGACAAACTATTGGCTAACCATTTTATCTCCCCACGTCCTTGTCGTCTTAATTTGTCATCTCTCCTTAACAACAGGATGAGCATTTTCTTAGAGAATGAAAACAAAACCAAAATGAAAAACTTACTGTCTCCAGGGTCTGCAGAGATGACCATGACAGACGCGGGCGAGGTACCCACACTGTTGCTGGCCGTGACACGGATTTCATAAGAACTCTGGTCCAGGGTCAGTTCTGTGCCACTGGCCGGCGCAGGAATGGTGAGGGGCTCCAACCTGGATGGTTTGTCCAGATTTTCCACAACTACAGTATAGTGCAGGATCTTCCCATTGGCATGAAATTTTGGTAGTGGCTGAAAAAATAATGATAATCATTTCAGAATGGTTTTACTTTGAAAGGAGTTTCTGGAATTACCTTTTTATTTTTTCTATCCCTCAACTCCCTTACACACGCACACACGCATACACAGGTAAATTCAGTTTAATAGAGAAAAGAACCATCTTTTTTTTTTTTTTTTTTTTTAATTGTTGGGGATTCATTGAGGGTACAATAAGCCAGGTCATACTGATTGCATTTGTTAGGTAAAGTCCCTCTTGCAATCGTGTCTTGCCCCCAAAAGGTGTGGCACACACCAAGGCCCCACCCCCCTCCCTCCTTTCCTCTCTCTGCTCTTCCTCTCCCCACCCCCTCCCTCATCAATTATTTTTTACCGAATAGGTTTGCCCCTTGGAACTTAAGAAAGGGAAGTGATACCGTTCATAGCTACAGGGAAATATTTAAACATGAAGCCAGATAAATTCTCATAATCATAACGGGATCAATAATTGAACACTTGGATGAACTAAGGCAAAAAATAAATAAATATTTTAAATGGCCGCACTTCCAATGACCTCCTTCCTATTCTCAAACATTGTCCACGGGCTGCCCAGAGGGACCCTCTCAACAGCAAGGATAAACTGGGCGCTGCCTGAAGTTCTTATATTGTGAGCTTTAATAGGCCTCTTGGTGTTCTCCTTTTAACAAACAGCAAATAAAACCAAGAGCCTTCTATGATCGGAGCTAAGAGGGATAGGAAAATAGCAAAACTCACTCCCATCCTTTGAGGACCTCAAATCAAACTAAGGGCTTTTCACTTGAAATGCTAAATAGCAGGGTATGCCCAGGGCTACTGGAGGGGCACAAAGGACAAATGGTGTGGGAGGGCAGAGGCCGGGGAAGGGCAGCATGCTGAGGGCATGTGCACTTGGCATTCACTCAGCACCAGAGCAATGGGAAAAGCATTACAATTGGGGTGAGGGGAAATGCTCTTCTTACCTTAATTTTTTTCTCTCTCTCTTTTTTTCCCTGGGTGCATTGTTCTCTCGATTCTTTCCTCTTTTTTATACTAGGACCTAAAATGATTTAATATTGGATCACTCCTTGGAAACACTATTTTTTTTTTTTTAAAATTAAACTGAACTCTAAATTAAAGTCCCTGAGAATGGATGGCTGCATCTGTTCAGTTTTACCAAAAGGAAGCAGGAAGATGAGATCAGAGGAACAGAAGAGCATGATGGAGTCCGCAGGTGCAGGTGGGGGGACTTGCTTATAGACATGGCACCGGCTAGGCACCCGTGGAAGGAGGAGGCTGCAGCAGAGTTGGTGTATTTTGTGTGTGTGTGTGTGGAGGGGGTTGTTTGTGTTGTGTTTTTTGAGAAAGGGTCTCACTCTGTTCCCTGGGCTAGAGGGCAGTGGACACCATGCTCAATGTAACCTCAACTCCTGGGATCAAGCGATCCTGCTGCTTCAGCCTCCCAAGCAGCTGGAACTATGGACTCCCATCACCACTCCTGGATAATTTTTTCTATTTTTTTAGTTCACACAGGATTTCACTCTTGCTCAGGCTGGTCTGGAACTCCCAACCTCCAGCAATTCTCCTACCTTGGCCTCCCAAAGTACTAGGATTACAGACTTGAGCCACCATGCCCAGCCTGAGCAGAGTTTCAAGGAAAGTTCAGCCAGGTCACCAGAGTCTTCTAGCCCAAGTTGTCCATGGAACGAGATGTGTGTTTTGCTGGAATGCACCTGCTCTAGGGTCCTTGCTGTGCCCAGCTGTTGGCAGGACCATGTGGGAGCTGTGGCGACATGGCAGTGGATCCTGAGGGGGACCAGCTCTGGCACGCTACTGATAACACTCCAACGGCAGGCAATGTGAGATGGTCACCACAGCTGCTTTATTCTACTGCATTCCAAAGGAGAACAGAGTGAATGAGCTCAGCCTGCAAACCACGCCTGGCATTTAGCACTGTTTCATACTAAGACCTTCAGCCGTGTGCCAGGAACTGAACAGAGTTACCATGCTAAACTTAACAAAAAAAAAATATGACATAGAGATTAGGAACCTAGTTGACAGAAAATGAGCCTGAGAAAGATTACGGCCACACAGGAATTGCCGCGGAGTCAGAATTCAAACTTAGCGTCTGGCTCCAAAGCCACTGTCTGTATTACTTCTGAAACCACTTCTTGATTGGAGCAATTTATATTTAATTACTACTAAGCACTAAAGTAGTGTTGCTGTTTTTCTCACACCACATCATTAAAGAAGAAATCTCTCATAAAATCATGTCACACTTTATATCCACATGAGAAATTTGCTTAGGAGCAGACCCCCATCTCCGCTCAAGACTACCTCTTTTTTCAGAGGAACTAAGGTAAAAAATTGTTGCCTATTTGTTGAGACTGTGACTTTAACAGTGCAGCAACTGCAATGGCATGCCCTTCTCGGTCACATGGAAACAATTCCTCAAAAGCTCACATTGCTCTGTAATAATTGATATTTTCAGCCATGACCTGGCAACAAAGACCCAGATCACAGCTTTTTACTTTGAAAAAAAAAAAACAGTAAAAATCCTGCAAAGCTCTCTGAGGCTGATGTTAATACATGACACCAACTATGCCTACCCACCTACACTCACATTAAAACCTAATCCTAAGAAAAGAGTTTAAAAATCCAAATTAATGCTGTTGCAATTTCATTAAAAAAAGATATTAAAACAACAAACCTCTGAAAACCAAGTTAGGTTAATGACAAAGGAGAAAGTACAACCAAATTTGAGTCTTAACATGCAGAAATCTGTCATCGTTAATGGGAACTGTGGCTCTAATACTGTAAGATTTTCTCTCGAAAAGCCTAAAAGGACACTGTCAAGTTTGACAGGCCTCAATTGCAACACCCACACACACCCCTGCACGCAAATATGATGTTTTCTATTTTAGACTGGCCCCTTGGTAGATATTTCACTATCAGTCTTTGGAAATGATCTCAAGTGAAAAATAAATAAATAAAAAACAGAAAGCTTTTCAGCTCTGATCCCCTGCTAGTTTGTGAGAATAGATTTGGCAAGAAGAGTGGCACTCACAATCACAACAAATCCAAGTAACCTGCTTATTTTTTTCCACAGCTAGCTAAGGACAAGGATTTTAATACCATTACCACCCTCACTCTAGAAGGATCCTAGCTTTTTACAGTCAAGGGAGCATTCTCAAAAGGAAAAAAAAAAAAAAAAAAAAGAAACCTAGTGATAATACAACTGGCATTATCTTCAACCTGTCACCTCTGCCTGTATCCTTTAAGCAAAGCATTTCCTTCTTTTATAATGCAGTAACTACAATATGTAAGTATGTAAGACCCATCCTCAAAGGCTACCAAAAATGTCCAAGCACAAGCCTGTCCTATTCATACTCCAACATAATAAAGGACACAGCACTATAAAAGACTGTCCTACACTAAATTATAAATATTACAGGCAGTAACCTCCTCGTGTTGAAAGCAAAGGAAAAAACCAACTTAGGGCTGTCATACCACATGGTTTAAATAAAATAATCTCATCATTAGTCTTCTGAGTTTTCCTTCTTCCCTCCTTGAGTACATCTTCAGTTACTCTCCAGACAGTGTTGCTCTGATGGTTCAACAATCCTTCAGCACACCTGTGTGGAGGCCTATCCAGGCCTGCCAGTCAGGGAAGGAGCTCTATTAGTGGGAGTCACTTGCTCAAGAGCATTGGTGTTCATTCACTAGTTACAGAATCATGTTCGAATTCTTTAGCCCAGTATTCAAGATTCTGCATAATTTGGCCCCATCCCACTTTTTTAGCCTTTCCTCTCACTACTGGCCTTCGAGACCTGTGTTGTCTAATACACGGCTATAGAGTATCTGAAATGTGGCTGCTCCAGACAGATAAGTGCAATTTACACACAAGACTTTGAAGACTTAGTACCAAAAAAAAAAAAAAAACAAGAAGAAGAAGGTATATAAAGTATCTCGATTTTTTTAATTGATCCTACATTGACATGATGCCCTTTTGGATACAGTAGGTTAAATAAAATTAATTTCAAGTGTTTCTTTTTGAGTATAACTACTAAATTTTTTTTAATTGTACACATGGCTTTGATTGTATTTCTATCAGACCAAACTGGTAGATTTTCACTTTCCCCTCACTGTGCTTGTCCATTCTGATTTCACCTTGACACAGCTACTTTCTGATCTTATTTAAATCCTATCCTTCCTTCAAAGTCCCTGCTGAAATCGGTTACTGTAAGTCAGTATTGATATCCATCTCTTTGGCAAGTGCCTTTTTTTTAGACAGAGTCTCACTATGTCACCCTTGGTAGAGTGCTGTAGCATCACAGCTCACACCAACTCCAAACTCTTGGGTTCAAGCAATTCTCTTGCCTCAACCTCCCAAGTACCTGGGTCTACAGGTACCCACCACAATTCCTGGCTATTTTGTTGTTGTTGTTGTCATTGTTGTTTAGCAGGCCCAGGCAGGGTTTGAACCCACCAGCCCCAGTGCATGTGGCCGGCACTCTAACCACTGAGCTATAGGCACTGAGCCTAGAAAGTATCTTATTCATAGCTTCTTGTACAGCAATTTTTCATCTTGTGATTCATTTTTCATACTTGTGTGTATATTGTAACATACTTTGGCAAACCTCCCCAACTATGTTGCAGCCATAGGGGGTAGTTACCATCTCTGAAACATCTTTGTTTTCTGTGTGATCTAGCCCAATATCTTGCATAAAGATGATAATCAATAAGTATTTATTAAGGAAATGATAAATGAATGGATGAATAAATCCATGAATGAAAAAACATATGTATGAATCAAGACAGTATGGTATCGGCAAAATAATAGACACATAGATCAATGGAACAGAATAGAGAACCCATAAACAAGCCACATAAATATAGTCAACTGATTTTTGACAAGGGTGCAAAAGCAATCCAATAGAAAAAGGATAGTCTTTCAACATATGGTGCTAGAACAAGTGGACATCCATATCTGAATAAAATGAACCTGAACACTGACTTTTTATCTTTCACAAAAGTTACTTCAAAATGCACCATAGACATGAATCTAAAATGAAAAACTATAAAACTTCTAGAAGAAAACAAGAGAATATTCACATGACCTTGGGTTTGGTGATAAGTTTTTAGATACTACCTCAAGAATATAATCAATGAAAAAATGGATAAGTTGGACTTTACTAAAAATAAAAAATTTCTGCTCTGTGAAAGTCACTGTTAAGAGAATGAAAGAATAAGCCACAGACAGGAAGAAAATATTTGCCAACCATATATCTAATAAAGGATTTGTATTCAAAGGGAGTCTAAAGACTAAAGACAGAAGGAACTGGACATACGCACTGTCCTCAAGTCAATGAAATCATTTCCATGGGGCAAAGATTAATAATTCAGGAGCCACTATATGTATGTGTGGGAATTGAACCATGAGATGAATGGTCAATGATTGGTGGCAGTCAGGTTTTTCCACTGTTGGGGTAGGAATTTATAGACGAGAAGGGAAGATAGGATGGTCCAAGTATGTAGCAATGGATTAAAGCTGGATACATCAATATGAACTTGTATTTAGTTTAGTACAAATACAGAAGGTTACATATACAAATATTTAGAGATGGGTGTATTCATGCAGGTTAGTATACACACATATATTTATTTGATCTTTCAGTTGAGAAGGCTCAGTAGCAACAAGGACACCTAGTTGTAACCAGATGGTGGTTTCTCATAACATTGCCCAAGGAGAGAAACCAGTGCTTCTTGAAGAAATGGCTGATTCTAGGACTGAGATCAGGATGTACACACAATGAGACTAGACGGGCTTGTATTATCAGAAAGTAAGAAAGCTTTTTCAAAGAAAAAAAGAAAACACAATAATGGGGGTATAACCAAGGGACAGCAGCCAACGGAAGGGACTCTTGATAGCCAAAGTTGGAACAATTTGAGCAAAGAAAATAAATAAGGCAGCGCTGGATTACAACCCAAAATGTAAAATAAATATTCATAAGTCCATATGAAAGAGATAAATAATTGAATATATAAGTAAATGAGTGAGAATAGACAATTTCCTGTGTGGCAGAGTTCTAAACAATTTACGTAGATCACCCGCAAGAAGTAGAGTGTAACCTCCCCACTCCTTAAGCATGAGCTGTGCACATGTGATTTCCTCCACAAGAGTCAAGAATGGAGAAGGGCCAGAGGAAGAAGAGTTTTACACACAGGAAACTTGGCAAACCTCACCTCAGCCAGGTGTTAGGAAGGCTGACATTGCATGTTAACAAGGTTAACTTCATGTCGATAGCATGGACCTGTGATAGGAAGGGCATTTTACCTTCGTGATCTTCCTTTCTGAAACCCATAACCCCAATCTGATCATGAGGAAAAAAAGACATCAGACAATCCCAGGTTAAGAGACATTCTATGAAAGACCTGACCAATACTTCCCAAAACTGTAGATAATAAAAAACAGGAAAATCTGAAAAATTTCCACAGCCAAAAGGAGACAGGACAAATAAATGCAATGGGATGTCCTAGCTAGAGTGCTGGAAAAGATGAAAGATGTTAGATAAAACTAAGGAATTCTGAATAAGGTATGGGCTTGGGGAATAATAATGTATCAGTATTAGTTCATTCATTATAACAAAAATACCATTCTAATGTAAATATGTTAATAACAGGAGAAATTGAATGTGGGGTACATGGAACTCTGTACCATGTTTGCAGCTTTAAATATTAGAGTATTCTAAAATTGAAAGTTTATTGGAAATTTAAAACCTGAATGATGGATGACTTCCAATCCTTCTAAGAGGCTGGCAAAGGTTGAATTTCCAGTGACATATACAGCAATACATCTTTCATACTCTCCCCTTGCCTGTCACTACTCTTTGTCCTGGAAAAGATGGTTCACTAACTGTGATATTGTGGCTTATAATAGAATCTTTGCATATTTGGTCTTTGTCCCCGTTTCCTGAAAGGGTTCCTAAAACCCTTGGAATCTTCAGAGTGATTGGAGGGGCTGACTTATGATAATAATATTTCTGATGGCCCCTATCTACCTTCCTGATGAGGGATGGTCCCCAGAAAACCAGGGCATTGTTAGAGTTGAGAATTTCAGCCCCACCCCTCAACCTTCAGGAAAGAGAGAGGGACTGAAGGTTGTGTTGGTCACCAGTGACCAATGATATAATCAGTTATGCTTCTGTAATGAAGCTTCCACAGAAACTAAACAGGACTGGTCCAGAGAGCACCTGGTAGTTGGAGGCACCTAGAAGCTTGCTTGCCTGGAGAAAGCATGAAAGCTCTGAGCCCTTCCCCCCCCCCCTATCTCCCCAATGCACCTCTTCCATCTGGCTCTTCATCTTTGTCCTTTAAAATATCCTTTGGAATAAATGGGTGAACACAAGTAAAGTGTTTCCTGAGCTCTGTAGCTCCACTAGCAAGCTAATCAAATCCAAGGAGAAGATTGGGGGGCGGGGGGGATCCCAGTCAGTCAGAATCATGTAGGTGACAACCTTTTATTTGCAATTGCCAGCTAAGTGGGGGCATTCTTGTAGGACTGAGCCTTCAATCGGACTGAGGCTGTCTCCAGGTAATTAGTGTCAGAATTGAATTGAATTGAATTTGAGGATGCCCAACTGGCCTCCATGAGAGAATTGCTGGGTACGTGAAGAGATGACTCCCAAGCATCTGGCACAGAAGTGTTGTGTTGAGTGGAGAGTAGAAAGCAGGAAAAACACTTTGGTTTTTTTCTATATTTTGTATGCCAGAATGTGAATTTCTTTTCCCAATTGTAAGTTGATCCATCCTTATTCTTCTTCCCCCTGCCAGGGGAAACTAGAACCCAGGCACCATCATGTTCTGTTTTCCTAAGCCATACTTTGCCTTCTACCCTCTCACATTCTGCTTCCCTGTTTTCCTTAACACTCTAACCCTTAGACTTTTCAGGACTATGCATATACATCCTCCATTTTGGCAAAAGAGTATGAATAACACCTGAAATACCTGGGGAAAATATTTGACCCAAAATCCTACACAATGAAATTCTATCAGCTTCCAGAAGGAAAGGTATATCTCAACCCAGATCTCAAATCCCTGAAAAGAATAATAAGGTTTTCTTCCAAAACTTGTCCATTCACCTCATTCTTTAGGAAAGCTATGAGTCAAATTTTACATACTAAGGCTAAAACGAAAGCAAACAAAACCATTTAATAACTGAAAAAGGCCAATTAGAAATGTACCTTATGGAATATAAAAAAACGACATAATAAAAAGATGTAATTGGCTAAATACTGGGAAATAAGTAGACTCAGAGACTATTATAAAAACCAGTTATGCCTCTAATTTTTACCTGCAGCCAGTTAAGCTGGGGGTTACCTCTGAAATGTCAAATGGCCAATGTGAAGGAATTTATTGCGAGAGATGTAATTCCCAATTCTGGCTGGTAAAACAAACTTTACAGAGGACTTCTGGACTTTTATAATGACGGAATACAACCTGAGGCAGTATAAATTCATAATCTCCTAGGACAAATAGCCTTTAAAAATTCAACCTAGTATCCAATTCGCCATTGAAATGAGTGGAATTTTCTGTAGAAGTCATGTGACATATTTGTTGTATAGCTCGAAATCTCCCAACAGCATGATCTCAGACCTACCTATCCATTTGCTCTAATTTTAAAGGGTCAATATTATTGCACACACAAGCTCCTATATAGTTTGTGCTTAAACTGACACAGGTTTTAGGTAATAACTACCTATTAGAAATCTGTTATCTTGGCCTACTCGTGTATGCTGTATGTTGCTTCAGTATTATACAAAAGGGACCTATCTATAATACTCAAATTGTCATTGTCACTAAACAAATTTCTTTAAATAAAGGCCCATAAAAATCCAATTAGATTGTGCATAGAGCACTGTTAGGTTGAAATGCTGCAACAGTAAAAGTCAAGATTAACTTAACCTTTTAAAAAGATTATATTACAGGCAAAGCCACACTGGCATGTGTAGGACCTTGAGCTAATTTGGCGCCCTGAAAAAAATGGCAAATGGCAGATGTGAGTATATTTTGAAAGGCCCTGGGGTGTCCTGGAATCTGGTTACCACTTCCCCTGCCTGGAGTTGATCACTCTCATCCGCCGTGAAGGCCCCAGAACACAGCGCAACTCTGTACCCTGAAATTTCAGTAGCCTGGACCGGGGCCTTCCCTCTCCCTCTCCCCCTCCCCCAAAGCTTTTGAAGTAGCAATGGGAGGAAACTAGTAGCTACGGTTGGTTCCACCCCTTCCAGAGGACTTTTCTGTGCCAGAGTGTTTTAAACACTACCAGATCCAAAAACAATCAGGTTTATGGTGGTTTTAATATTATCTTAAATTTTGATGACACTGGGAAGACAAGGAAAAGATGTGAATACAAGCCATGTAGGCGCTTTTCATAGGATCACACGATGATTTATCAAGTGGGAGAGTTTGGATCAACTAACTCAAATCCCCATCTCCCGTCTCCTGTTTCCTCTGTCCCAGATCAGACAATTCAAGTAATAAAAGAAACGTCACCTTGTGAGTCATTGAATAGCTCTAATTGCTGAAAACATCTGCCTTATAGTGAACCAACTCAGCCTCCCAATGATTTGTACCTATTGGTCCCACTAGGTCTGTGGGAACCATAGATAACAGGTCACCACATTCTGCTATCACACAGCTTTTTTTTTTTTTTTTTTTTGAGGGGGGTTATTGTTAAATCATAGCTGTGTACATTAGTGCTATCAAGGGGTACAATGTGCTGGTTTCATATACAATCTGAAATATTCTCATCAAACTGTTCAACGTAGCCTTCATGGCATTTTCTTAGTTATTGTATGTAGATATTTACATTCTGCCTTTAGTAAGTTTTGCCTATACCCATTCTAAGATTCACCGTAGGTATGGCCCCATTCTGCACAGCCCATTCATTACTCTCCCTCCACCCTAACCTCCCCCCTCCCTTCCCCTTCCTTGGCCCTTTCCTCATAGTCTTGTGCTATAGTTGGGTTATAGCCAACTAATTTAGCTTCATAGTAGGGCTGAGTGCATTGGATACTTTTTCTTCCATTCCTGAGATACTTTGCTAAGAAGAATATGTTCCAGCTCCATCCATGTAAACATGAAAGAGGTAAAGTCTCCATCTTTCTTTAAGGCTGCA
>CAUYPK010139982.1:0-10916 GCA_963574355.1 Loris lydekkerianus | reverse complement strand
AGCCTGACTAGAAGTAGATCCATCAAGCTACTTCCGCGTAACAACGACTCAGCAAGGCCCGGCCTGAAACTGCCTCTACCTAGATACAGCCAATGTGGTACCATGCCACTGGCCCAACCCTGTCACGCACCTCTTCCCCCGCCCCTTCTCCACAATAAAAATAAATAAATAAATAAATAAATATTTAAAAATAAAATAAAATAAAAAAAGAAAAGAAAAGAAAATGGCTAAAATAAATGGAGAGATAAACACTTAGTATTATAAACATTTCATTTCTCCTAAATTGCTCTAGTCAATAGAATTCTACTCAAAAATCCCATTTTTTTTTTTAAAGAACTTAAGTTGATTCAAAACATATGTTCAGGGCAGCACCTGTGGCTCAATTGGTAGGGCGCCAGCCCCATATACTGAGGGTGGTGGGTTCAAACCTGGCCCCAGCCAAACTGCAACAAAAAAATAGCCCGGCATTGTGGCAGGCACCTGTACTCCCAGCTACTCAGGAGGCTGAGGCAGGAGTTGGAGGTTGCTATGAGCTGTGACATAACAGTACTCTACCCAAGGGCAATAAAGTAAGACTCTGTCTCTTACAAAAAAAAAAAAAATGTGTATATATATATATGTGCAAATGCAACTAGCAAGGCACTCTTTTGGTAAAGCAAGGTGATAAAACTTGTTCCCACTACATAATTAAGATTTCTTATGAAACAGCAAAATTAAGGCAATGTGCTATCAATTTGTAGACAAATCTATCAAACAGATAGAATAAAGAAACAGACTCAGGCATATGGGGCTCTTTCTTTATGACAAAGTAAGCACTGCAGAACAATGAGAATACATCTGCTTTTTAAAATAAATGCCCTGCGGTTAACTGAATATCTACATGGATTAAAAGAGAAGTTGACTTCTATCTCACACCATGCACAAGTGAATCCTGAATAATAGATGTAAGTGTAAAAAGCAAAACAATAAAGCTTTTAGAAAATAATGTAAGAAAATAGCTTCATGATCCCAGGATAGAGAAAAACGTGTGTTTCCAAATATAATAAAGACAAATCATAAAATAAAAAATTGATGAATTAGACCAAATTAAAATGAATAACTTTGGCATATCAAAAAAAAAAAAAAAACAAACAAGAAAGTAAAAGGCACGCGACATTAGAAGAAGATAGTTATAAAACAAATAAGAAGCAACTGGCTTGATTCTAGAATATATAAAGATCTACAAATCAATCAACAGGCAAGCCAGTAGAAAAATGGATAAAATATTTGAATAGGCATTTCACAAAAGATACCAACGCAGTCAAGGAAAAACTGTTCAACTTCCATTAGTCATCAAAAATACAAATTAAATAATAAGACACTACTGCACAATCATCCAAAAAAAGACCAAAAAGACCAAGTGTTAGAAAGAATGTGGTACCATGGAAAACTTTCTGTACATTCTGGCAAAAATGTAAACTGCCGTAACACTTAGAAAACATCTAACAAATTTGAACATCGACACAGGCAGCAATTCCACCGCTAGAATTGTACCCAACAGAAATACATGCATACGTACAATGGTACGCACCCAACAGCACAACAGTTAAAAAAAAAAAAAAAAAAAACAGTATAAAATCCGTGTCCACCCACTGTATAAATTATGTTTTTCACATCAAGAGATGAAATAAACAGTGAAAATAAACCACAGTACAGTCAACAATACAGACAAATCTCACAATAAGGACTGAAAGTGCCAGATACAAATTACATACAAGCAAACATAAATTGTAATTTTTTTTTTTTTTTTTTTTAAGAGAGGCACTTTATCACCCTCAGTAGATTGCTGTGGCGTCACAGCTCACAGCAACCTCCAGCTCCTGGGCTTAGGCAATTCTCTTGCCTCAGCCTCCACAGTAGCTGGGACCACAGGCGCCCGCCACAACGCCCCGCAACTTTTTTGCAGTTTAGCCGGGGTCGGGTTTGAACCCGCCACCCTCAGTATATGGGGCTGGCGCCCTACTCACTGAGCCACAGATGCCACCATAAATTGCAATCTTAAGAAGCACATTTAAATGACTAAAAAGAAATGCAAAAAAGTAGGTTACTATAAAAGTCAGAGGAGTGGCTACTTTGAGGAGTGCTGGTAATGTTCTAAGCCAGCGGTTCTCAACCTGTGGGTCGCAACCCCTTTTAGGTTCACGGCATTAGGAAGGTTGAGAACCACTGTTCTAAGCAATGTGTTCTATTTCTTATCCTAAACATCAATTAAACAGGGGTCAGTTTTATAGCAACTAATTAAACTGTGTCTTTGTGTATATCTACATATAGTTTACAATTTTTAAGTTTTAAAAACTACAAAAGTAGGAATGACCCATCAGACATGTAAGTTTGTATCAAGTGGCTGAGCCCTTCTCTCTGCCTTTCAAACACTATTTTTTTTTTTTTTTTTTTTGAGAGTATCAAGTTGTCACCCTGGGTAGTGTGCGGTAATGTCACAGCTCATAGCAACCTCAAACTCTAGGGCTTAAGTGATCCTCCTGCCTCAGCCTCCCAAGTAGCTGGGACTACAGGCGCCCACCACAATGCCTGGCTATTTGTTGTTCTTCTTGTTGTTGTTGCAGTTGTCATTGTTGTCTTAGCTGGCCCGGACCAGATTCGAACCGGGCAATCTCAGCATATGCGGCCAGCACCCTACCCACTGAGCACAGGAGCCACCTGCCTTTCAAACATTATTAAAGGCACCAAATAGAACCCACCACAGTTTTCTTTCTAATCTGCTCAATGACCAGAGAAAGAAATACTAAATTCTTTTCTCCAGAAAATATCCAGAAGGGACAAACCATGTTGGAAAACCAGGCCATTTCTTAAGCCTGAGCAGACTGGATTGGCTAATGTAAAAGTAGAATTTCACACTCATATTATGCTTCACTGTTTTTAAGATGAATCTGATTAATCTCACAATAACCCTGAGATACAGAATATATTATCCTTATCCTGCAAATGAGGAAAATAAAGACCAAAGAGGTCAAGAGACTTATCCAAAGTCATGAAGTTTAGTCAGTGACAAAACTGCAAATAAACCTGAGCCATCTGCCTATGTCAAGGCCATCTGCAGAAGAGCACAATCACAAAATACCAAAACCCCATGTTTTTTAGTTTTCTTCATCGCTTTCTCTAGCTAGCTTAAGCCCCCTAGTGAGTCACAATACTTCTCTGCCAATATCAGATAGCCTTGAAAGTCAGCCTTGGCACTACACCTCTCTGACACACTCATAATGCCTCCTTCTAAGAATAAGCGCAAGGGCTCGGTAGGCACAGATTTGGGGTTGATACCCAGTTCTGCCACCTACTAGTCAGCTATTCAATCTCTGCTTCAAAGGCTTCAGCAAACTATAACACACACACTTACCCTAAGAGTACATGTGAGGGTTAACAAAAGTTTTAACACAGTGCCTGGCATATGGTAGGCACACAGTAAGTGCCCACTCACTTCTTTATGAGAGTAAAACTTTTTTAGAGAAACAGTGTTACTTTGTTCACCTAGGCTGAATGATCACAGCTTACTGCAACCCCACATTCCTTGGTTCAAGCAATCCTCTCACCCCAGCCTTCCAAGTAGCTGGAACTACAGGCACATACTACCACACCTGGCTAATTTTTATTTTTTTTACTTTTTGTAGAAACAGGGTCTCACTAGGTCTCCCAGGCTGATCTCAAACTCCTGTCCTCAGATAATACTCCTGCCTCAGTCTCGCGAAGAGCGGGGATTGTAGCTGAGAGCATCATTTTTTAAAAAAATAAATGAAGTGTGGCTCACTGAGGTAAGGGGGAAACAAAGTAAGTATAAAATCCCATCACTCAATGACAATCCTGTTAATATTATATTTTGGTGAAGACCCTGTTGGTGACTATCCTGCAAGCCATGCAGGCATGCACACACACGCATTTTTTCATTCAATGTATTATGGAAATCTTCCCAAATCAATAAATACAGATCCCTACCTTCATTTTCAGTGGCTGTATGATGTCCTATTATATCTAGGCATTGTAATTACTGAACCAATCCTCCAAACCCCCACTGACATTCAGGTTTGATTAAAATTTTTCATTGTTTTACACAATATAGTGATAGTTATCTCCTTAGCACAAATGCTGAGAAAGACTTTTGCTGGGTCAAGAAGAAAACACAATGTACACTATACTTTATCAGCACTGTGGTTAACATAATGTACTAGGTGCCCCTTTAAAAACAGGGCTTTATGCTACACATTTTTTAGTTATTTTTAAAGACTCTATAAATTGCAATCTTATTAAACAAGGGGGAAATTAATTAGCACTCTACATTGGACTCACTTTAAAAGTCAAGAATAAAAGCATGCCACAAATACCAAAAAAAATTCAAAATGTAATAAAGTCAGTGGTTTTATGTATATGCTGGGAAATGGGAAAATGAGACTCCCAAAGTTGTTCTTCAAAGGAATCACCTAGGGAGACCCTAGGCACATTCCTTTTCTGGAATGCCCTCCAGAGATAAGTTTATAAGCCATAAATGTAAACACCTGTTAAAATAAGCAATTAATATTAGATTAATGAGACTTGCAAAGTTATAGGCTTATTACCAGTTGTTGCCTATATACAAGGATTTTGCTATTAAAATGGATCTTAGGATCATATCACACCATCAAACCACTCCCCAGAGATAAAGATTAAAATACAGTGAGAGGCAAAGTTAGTGACCTCTTTTTAACTGACCAGTCCAAAACAACCTTCAACAATGACAGAAATGCTCTCTACCTGTGCTGTCTAGTACGTAGCCACAACACACAGGGGGTTACTGAGCAATTGATATGTAGCTAGGATTTTTTTATTTTATTTAATGTTACTTACTTTAAAAAACCACATGAGGTTCACATGTGGTTATCTGTGTTGGACAATGCAACTCTACAGCACTGGTTCCAAACTCAGACCAGCAAGTAGAAGTAAGGTCATCACATTTCCTGTTGTCTGTCACATCTCTGTACTTTCACCATGAGTCTACCTCTCAGGACATACTCAGAAAAAGCAAAAACAAGAAACAGCTGAAGAAATTCAGCTACTTTGGAAACAACTTAGCAGTTTCTTAAAAAGTTAAAACACTACTCAGCAATTCCATCCTACAAAATAGAAATAAAACTATATGTCCACATAAAGATCCATATATGAATTTTTCATAATACATTATAACAGCATTATTCATAATAACAAAAAAGTATAAATAATCCAAACTTCCATCAAATGGTGCATGGATAAATGAAACGTGGCATATCCATACAATTAAATACCATTCAACAATAAGAAGGAACAAACTACTGACACATCCTACAACACAGCTGAACCCTGAAAACATGATGTGAACTAAAAGAAATCAGACTACAAGGCTCCATATCATATTCTATAGATTCTGGCAATGTCCAGAATCTATAGAAAGAGAAAATAGGCTGGGTGCAGTGGCTCACACCTATAATCCTAGCTTACTGGGAAGCCTAGCCAGGAGGATCGCTTGAGCCAAGGAGTTTGAAGTTGCCATAAACAATGATGACACCACTGCACTCTAACCTGGGCGAGTGAGCAAGATTCAGGAAAGGAAAAGAATAGGGTAGTTTCCTAGAGTTAGGGATGGGAATGGAGACTAACTATAAATGGGCAGGAGGAATCTCTGGGGAGTTATAGAGAAATGTTGTACAATTAGGTTGTGCTGGTTCTACAACTCTGTGACTTTACTAAAAATAACTGATGTGTACTTCTAAATAGGTATATTTTATATTATGTAAATTATACCTCAATAAAGCTATTTTAAAAAGCAAATTCAGTTAACACGCTTAAAAGAATTTTCCTCTGATCCTTCTAGTGATTAAATCACGCACGTAAGACCTCATCATACCCGCCAAAAGTAAATGTTTGTTATTTATCTCCCCAGAAATATCAGCTATTATAGAAAGAAGCAAGGCCCGGGGTTGGGAGCTGAGAGTTGTAGATGGGTGGAGAATGAGAGTCCTAAAGGTGAGAACTCCCCAGAGAGCTCATGGTGCACACAAACTTCAACAGGTCTCTTTGTGGCCTATGTATCACCTGTAGTTTTCCTCAATGTACTGTGTTCTCTCATGCTCCACTGCCCGAAGCATTCTGCATTCCTTCTTCTGTCTGCTCTTGTTCTCTTCTCAAGGCTCATTTTAAGCCTCAACTCCAGTGTCCCCCCCACCACCACCAGATTCCACTAGCCCAAGACAGAAAGTTGTGTTTCCAGCTACCCACACTACACTGCTCTTCTAGCAGTCAGACTGAGTTGCGACCTCTGACTTTTAAAACCATCTATTTCTCTAATGCCTAGAGTCTAGACTGCAAGCTTCGGGAAGGCAAGTTCTGTATCTTATTCATCTATCATCAGCATCAACAACAATGCTAGCAAATCTTGGGAGGCAAATGGAGGAGGGTGGCTGCATAAGACAAATGGACATGAATGTAAATAACATGAACTCAGTATTCAACTTAACAAACCCAAACACAGTGACTGCTATCAAGACATCACTTTACCCTACTTGTATCTATGCTTCCACCTTCACCCCCCAATGGCGTATTCTCAAAGGTAAACAGAACACCTTTTTAAAAGGATGTTATCCTTTTCAAGTCACTCCTCTATTCAAAACTATCCAATGACTCCCCACATTGGGGAGGAGCTGGTCATAGTAAGCTCGCTCAGTCTGACTGCCCGTCACCCCTCTGGGCTCACCTACTGCCCCTGTGCTTTCCCTCCACTGGCTCCCTGGCCATTCCTCAAACATGCCGGACCTGCTCCACTCTGCATGGATGCTCTCTCTAACTGGAATGCTCTTTTCCCAGATACCCATCCACCTGCCTTGTTCTACCCCTTCCTTCAAGTCTTAGTTTACATGTCATTTTCTGAGCAAGACCTGCCCCGATCACCCTATTGAACATCATATGCACATACATACACATACCCCCTACACCCACACTTGCTTTATTTTTATCCAGAGTACTATCACCTTCCAATATTCTATAAAATTCACTCAGTTAACTTGCTTATTGGCTCTTCCCCTCAGGTTGAAAGTGAGCTCCATGAAGACAGAAACTTTTATCTGATTATTCACTGCTTTTGTCCAGAACCTTATTTGTTGATTAAATAAATGGATCCCAATATATGCCTTATTGCTCACTAGCAAAAGTGGATTCAAAGTTAAGTTGCATGTGAATGAATAATTTCTGACATATATCTTTCCTTCCGTGTGTCTTTGTTGAGAGAGAGTCTTGCCCTGTTGCCCACGTAGAATGCCATGGTCTCAGCCCAGCTCACAGAACCCTCAAGATTCCTGGGTTCAGGCGATCCTCCTCCCTCAGCCTCCTAAGTAGTAGGAACAACAGATACCCACCATGATGCCAGGCTAATTTTTCTATTTTTGGTGCAGACAGGGTCTCACTGTTGCTCAGGCTGGTCCCCAACTCCTGAGCTCAAGGGATCCTCCCAGCGCAGCCTCCTAGAGTAGCCACTGCACACGGCCCCTTCCATACTTCTTGATGTTAAAAAGTGATACCAAAATAGTTATGAGGGGAAACTAATGTAACTAAAAGCACCATGAAAACAGTGGAACCAGATAAGATGTCCTGCCCTAGGTCATGAGACCCACATTCTAGTTCTGTCACTAAATATGACTTTAGACAGATCACTTCTGCCATCTAGGGGACCCCTACAAAACTAAAAGCAGTGGTCTCCACAGTTTATGGTTTGACTTCTGTTTTTTGTTCACCCTTTTCTGCAGTGGTACTCACTGCAAATCCCTGCTGCTGGACCCTGAGCTAGGTTTCTGCTACTGCCTTTCTGAAGAGCACAGGACGTAGATTACTCCAGCCTAGTTATCTGTTCAGATGGTAAGTTCTACTTGAACCTGTCTTCACTCAGTTGATAGCTTAAAGCAGTGGCATCTAAACTTTTTTGAGGGCGGTGCCTGTGGCTCAAAGGGGTAGGGCGCCAGCCCCATATACCAGAGGTGGCAGGTTCAAACCTAACCCCGGCCAAAAACTGCAAAAAAAACAAAAAGCCTTTTTTGAATATACATCTCTATTAAAGAAGAACAAACAGGTATACTTTTTAATAAATACAATCTACTGTTATACAAATATACCATAAAATTAAAAGACGTGCAAAATAGAATAACTTCAGAAACTAAGATCAAAAATAAATGTTAACATGAGCTGCCATAATCTTACTACAGCCCAGTGGACATACTGCCCTACTAATCTAAAAGGTGAAAGCAGCATGAACTGAATAGCAGCACCTCATCCCGACTGGAAATGAGATAACATCAGAATGAAAGAAATCCTCCAGACGTCCTAAAAAGCATCTCTGGTGGCTTAAATGCATCCCCCAACTTTCACATGTTGGAACCTTAATCTCCAAGGTGGTACTACTGAAAGGTAGGGCCATTAAGAAATAACTGAATCGGCCTGGCACTGTAGCTCATTGAGTAGGGCGCCAGCCACATATACCGAGGCTGGCAGGTTCAAGCCCAGCCCGGCCTGGGCCTGCTAAAACAACAAGGAAAATTGCAACCAAAAAATAGCCGGGTGTTGTGGCGGGTGCCTGTAGTCCCAGCTACTTGGGAGGCTGAAGCAAGAGAATCACTTAAGCCCAAGAGTTGGAAGTTGCTGTGAGCTGTGACACCAAGAGACTCTACCAAGAGAGATATAGTGAGACTATGTCTCAAAAAAAAAAAAAAAAAAGAAGAAGAAAAAGAAAAAAGAAAACTCCCTCTTTACTTCCAACAACCCCCCCCCCCACTCCCACCCAAGGGCAACAGAGTTAGAAACTGTCTCAAAAAAAAAAAAAAAAAAAAAAAGGAAGGAAGGAAGGAAAAGAAATAACTGAATCATGAGGGCTCTGCCCTCAGGAATTGATAATGGATTTGTGGGTTATCATGGGAGTGGAAATGGGGCTTTAATAGAAAAGGAACAGACCTGAACAAGCATGGCAGCACACTCAGATCCCTGGTCACGTGTCCCTCTAAGGCCGCCTCAGGACCCTGCAGAGTCACCACCCAGAAAAAGGCTCTCTTCAAATGTGGCGCCTTGACCTTAGACTTCTCAGGCTTCATAAATGTAAGGAATATGTTCCTTTTTCTTTTTTTTTTTTTTTAATAAATTACCTAGTTTCAGGTAGTCTGTTATAAGCAACAGAAAATGGACTAATACAATGTCATTGTTCATCATAAAGAATGTGACATTTAAGGTGATATATTCTCAAGTGCCTCATATTCTACATTATGGAGAATTTCAGAGCTAGCCAGATTCTTTCATAGCTCTGTTCAGAATGTTTCATAACAATGACCTTGTAAACTGAAGGCTTCACCCTGCCGTGGGTACATAAAGAATATTTTCTGAAAACTCAATCCAATGAACTGCACCCACCAGCAGACCTAGGTTCACTGCAGAAGATATGGAAGGCCCTCCTTCTTCCAAATTCAGGAAGAAAGCTTTTAGAGCAGGCAGGTCACTGTGATAGAGGTAGGTACTAACCTCATGACATGGGCAAGTAACATGGCCCCAGACAAACACAGTGCTCAATCTTCAGAAACCCAAGATAGTTTAAATAAAAAAAGACAATGACACAACTTTCAGCAAGGATATGGAGGAATTGGATCCCTCATACATTGTTGGTAGAACTGTAAAATGATGCAGCCACTTCAGAAAACAGTGTAGCAGTTCCTCAAAGTGTTAAACACAGAGTTATTATATGCCTCAGCCATTCAATGTCTAGGTGTATAATGCAAGAGAACTGAAAACCTATGTTTTCAATAATACCACCATTCATAACAGTCTTATTCATGATAGTCAAAAAGTGACAACAACCCAAATGACCAACAACTGATGAACAGATAAAATATGGCATACCTATACAACAGAATATTATTTTGCAATAAAAAGAAATTAAGTCCTGAATTCATGCTTCAGCATGGATAAACCCTGAAAGCATTGTAAGTCAAAGAAGCCAACCACAAAAGACCACATATTGTATGATTCTGTTGTGTGAAATGTCTGGAAGAGAGACAGAAAAAGATCAGAGATAGAAAGTTGATTAGTGGTTGCCAGGGGCTTTCGGTAAAGGGATGAGGAGTGACTGTTAATGTGTATACAGTTCCTTTCTGAGGTGATGAAAACTTTCAAAAAATAGATAGTGGTGATGATTGTACAACTCTGCAAGAATATAAAAAACCACTGAATTTCAGCAGAACATTTTTGCCAGAGGAAAAAGAAAAGAATAAAGAACAAAAAACACTGAATTGTATGCTAAAAAAAGGTGAATTTTATAATTTACAATATGTGAATTTCTCAATAAGGCAGTTAATAATTACCATCATCAATATCATCAGTATTATTATTATTATGGCTAGATGAAATGTGTTATCCTGGAATGGATCCAAAAAAAGAAATAAGTCATTAGTGGAAGCAATAGTGAAATCCAAATAAAACCTGTACTTTGATTAACTGTGTTGTACCAAGTCTCTTGTAATTCTTAATTTTGATACATGAACCATGGTAATGTAAGATGCTCATACTATGGGAAGATGGATGAAATTTATATAGGAACTCTCAAACTACTTCTAAGTAAAATGTTTAATTAAAATAATAACAAAAAATTATAGACTATTCTTCAATACAGCAGTATACAATGCTGTTAGGTTAAGCAGTTGCCTTGGGCCATCACTGCACCATCATAGCAATCCAACTATTAGGTTGTTTCAAATGTTTTGTCCGTTTTAATGTCATGTGTTTTTGTAGCTCCATATCTCAATAAATATTTATTCTACTGTGTCATGGTATATACTGATTGATGGAGAATTTTGTACTCTATACATTGATGCTGTTCATTTTTTTCTACTTTTAAT
>CAUYPK010139978.1:0-25871 GCA_963574355.1 Loris lydekkerianus | reverse complement strand
CCACCATACTATCTGCTTGATTGATCTGCAAACCTCAGACCAGCTCTGTGCCCAGCCCTGGGTGACGCTCCTGTGGACGCCGGTCCTGCTCCCTCCTCTTGCCGCCCCATTTTCTCTTAATGTACTTCACCATCTTCTATCTCATGAACCTTTATAAGCCACCTGTGCTCCCTTCTAGAACCGAGTGGGACATCAATGACAAAAGTCCTGCAATAATCGTATACTGTCTTTGAGCTCTCACCAGAAAACACATCTCTGTCTTTTTCTTTTATTAGGAACTGTACTCAACAAACCATAAACACCCAAATATATTTGCTGGTGGCAAAGGGAGTGATTTACTACAAGATCTTCAGGCTGCCTTCATTGGCATTGGGTAATTTGTGTGTGTCTCTCCTTCCACACAGGGAGGTTTACGAGGTCCCAGAACTGTGTTCTCCCGAATGGCACTGTCATTCGGGGAATTACATGCAGTGATTCCCTCAGGGCTGAGGTGAGACAGCTGTGCAGGGACCATCAGTCACCGCAGGCATCAAATGAGCCCCTGCATTCTTTGAGTTAACGCTCGCTCGCTCGGTGGAGGCGCTCAGTATACCAGAACCCAGAACATCCTGGAAACCTTCTAATTGGGCCACGTGGGAGCCCGGCTTACAACAAAGTAAGGACAGAGGACACGTGGAAAGCCGCTAATCAGAGAAGCACAGCCCAGCGAGCGGCAACGGCACTACTGCCCTTGAACCTGCCTCCATAACTAGCTCTTACAAATGGAGTCCAGACACATCCCAGGTGTGCTGTCTAGGAAGAGTCTGTTTTCATCTCTAATCAAGGTGTTTGTTTATTTTTTTGGAGACAAGAATCTCACTCTGTTGCCCAGGCTAGAATGCCATGGCATCATCATAGCTTATCATCATAGTTTGAGTTTGAGCAAACTCAAACCCTTGGGTTCGAGCTATCCTCCTACTTCAGCCTCCTGAGTAGCTGAAACCACAGACACCCTCCATGACACCTGGCTAATTTTTCTATTTTTGGTGGGGTTTCACTATTGCTCAGGCTAGTCTCACTCAGCACTCTGGGAGGCCAAGGATCTCACTCCTGAGCTCAACGATCCTCCTGCCTTGGCCTCCCCAAATGTTAGGCTTATTGGCAAGAGCCACCACACCATCCCCATCTCATCAAGATATTTAAACAGTTAAAAGGCATTTCTAGCTTCATGAACCAAACCTCCTGTGTTATACCTGGCGCTTCTTTCAAGTTTGGGAACAACAGTGTGGAAATAAAAGCACTAGCCAAAGTTACACTCAGATTATCAGGGCTTAGAAACACCATTCATTGAGACCAGCCCCAAGCCCTAGTGAGAGAAGGCTTTTTTTTTTTTTTTAAAAAAATACTACTTTCTTCATTGTTACTTAATAAAATTTGCATTTAGACCAGGTAGCAGATGGTCGCATGCACCAACATGGGCTGTTTGAACTGGCAGGCTGTTCCACTGGCCCCTACTGACCTCTCGTACATCACTCAGTCACGGGGGCTGCTCCCCACTGCACGGCTCCCATGTGCAGCCCAGACACCAGGACTTGGAGCCCAAGTCAAGCATCATGGCATTTCCTGAGTTTGGAAAGAGGCTGCTTTCAATTACATGCACAGGGAATGAAGAAGTCTTGTTTTCAGCCAGATTCTGGTGCTTGCTGGTGAGCTCTGAAAAAGTTACCAAATTCAGGGTGGTACCTGTGGCTCAAAGGAGTAGGGCACCGGCCCCATATACTGGAGGTGGTGGGTTCAAACCTGGCCCTGGCCAAAAGAAGTTACCAAATTCAGTATGGAGCCATTAGAATATGGGATGGGAAGGTGCCTAGCCTGTCCAACAGCCACTGTGAGGCAAGTGCCATGTCTGGAGGACAGGGAAAGTGGCTACTGGGTCTTCCCTCCCACCTGGGGCTGCCCCAGGCTTCAGATGAAGCTTGATCCTGGGACCAGGACCTGGGCTTACTCCAGCCCAGCCAGGGTCACAGCCACCGCCAGCCAGGCCCAGATGTGGGAAGAGAACCCAGATCCTGGACCTCTTTCATTTCTGCCCAGGGCCAGGCTCTGCCTCCTCCCTCCCTCTCCTGGTGACTTGGCACCTGTCCTAGTCTGGGCCACTGTAACCAGAGGTGGGGGGGCTTGCAAACGGAAGAGTATTTCTCATGGTTCTGGAGGCTGGAAGTCCAAGGCCAAGGTGCCAGCAGATTTGGAATCTGGAGAAGGCTGGTTTACAAACAGCACCTTCTCCATGTGTCCTTGGATGATAGACAGGGCCAGGGAGCCCTCTGGGGCCCCTTGTATAAGATCACGAATCCCATTCAGGAGGGCTCTGCCCCTTGACCTAATCACACTTCCTAAAAGCCTCTGATTTCAGAACTTTCTGCATTAATTATACCCTTTTCCCCTTTTAGCTCACTGTAAACATTTTTGGGGGTCCTGGAAAACCTCAGTTTTGCTCACTGTGCAAAACTCTGCACACAGGATGTTTATAACAGCTTTATCCACAACTGCCAAAGTATACAGGCAACCAAGGCATCCTTCAGGGGGTGACAGGATAAACAAACCGTGTACACTCAGACAGTGGAGTATCAGTCAGGGCTGAATGGGCCACCAAGCCATGAAAACACAGGGAGAAACTTACACACGCATCCCTAAGTGAAAGCAGCCAACCTGGAAAGGCTGCACACTGCGTGATTCCCACTACAGGACATTCTGGAAAAGGCAAAACTATGGAGACAGTAAAAAGATCGATGGCTGCCCTGGGTTGGGGAGGAGGGATGAGGATGAACATGTGCAGCCTGGAGGAGTCTCAGGGCAGTGGAACAACTCGCTGTGATCCTACAAAGCATGTGACGCTACACATTTGTCCAAACCCACAGAATGTATAAGGCCAGTGTGTGCTCTAATGCAGACTGTGGACTTCCTTGATAATAATGTGTCAATATCGGCTCACCAATTATAACAAGTGCCCCACACTAACGCAATGGAAGCTGTGTGTGTCTGTGTTGGGGGTGTTCATATGAAAACTCACCGTACTGCCACTTCATTTCCTGCAAACCCAACAGACAGCTTAAAAGGCAAAGGCTACTAATTTCAAAAAAGGGGAAGGGGAGGAAAGAGAGTTCTCCTTTAAAGAAGACTATCAGTCACCGCAAGAGGAAAAACTGACTGTGAAACTACCACTTGGCAATCAACCATAAGAGAACTGAGTCAATCGCTGTGTTACAAAATTTTTAACTGAGACTAAATATTTCTGTTAAGACTAAAAACCAAACAGAACCCCAAGCCACGAAGCTCAATCGCTGTGAATTCCAGGGTGGGACAGGGAGGATGGAGGAAGAGACTGAGAACCCCCTGCACCCCTGCACCCTTGATCCCCTGACCCCTGCCCCCCTGCACCCCGCCCCCCTTCCCCCCTGCGCCATGCGTTCTGGCTCCTGAGCCCCCCCACCCAATGGGGTCCTGTCCCCTGCCTGGTCGCACTGGTCTCTGCCTGTGCTGGAGACTTTGGATCACCTGCATTTGTGTTATCAGGAGCCACTTAGTGGGGCTCTGATGACAAGGCCAGTTTCTGTTCCTTCTCTGGGATTGGTCTCTCTCATCAGTAAAAGTAGTCCTGGGGATACTTCGGTAACCAGGAGGATGAGCCCCGCTACGGTCTCCATCTGTGGGCTCCCAGGTCACTCCCGCTCAGTTCTCAGGAGAAGTGGTCGAGGGCCCAGCGTCCATTTTTAGTCTCTTTTAACTTCCACTGCTTAGTAACTGCTCACAGCAATCGGGGATTTTATGATTTGGTACCAACTCCTTCCCTAATTATAAGGAACGTGGCTTCCACCCCAGGCAAACTCAAGGGAAAGAGCCACATCCCTCTATCTGAACATAGCTCAGGGTCTGTGTCAATGTGGTTTTAGGTGTGAAGTTAGGGTCTGTTCTGGCATAACAGTCGTTTCAAAACCTTAACATTGGAAGACAGCAGTAGCTGATGGAGGAGGCCGTGGGGCGGCCTGGATCACATGGGAAGGTCACTGGGGAGGAAGAGAGTGGCTGAGATGTAAGCTGACCTCCCGCTACCACTGACCAGGACACGGTGAGAGGGGCCCCCACATTACCAGGGTCCAGGACCCACAGAATCCACTGGACACGGCCGTGATGAGGCCAGAATGGAGATGCAGGCAGCTCTCCTCAGGCCAGTTGGAGCCAAGGCCCAACACTGGCCTCAGGAGGGAAACCGGATCTGGATGAAGATTGTCTGTGAATGTACTGAAGGCTCAAGTTCATGCCCAAGAACCTATAGGTCCATTTATGTGTACAGCCTGGGCGCCAGGAAGCTGCTTCTCCCTGCATGAGAAAGGGCTCCTGTCCTCAGAGCCAGGTCAGCACAGAGGACCTGGCAGAATGTCAACCCAGTGGGAGATATGCCACATCAGGGAAGGACGGGTGGATGGACAGGGCCCTCCTGAGCCTCCTGCCAACCTGCACCCCACTTGGCAGCATGCTCCTGCCCAGGGGCTCAGAGCAACTCACATCCTTCCCCTGTTACTACAAAATCAATAGTCACCCATCCATGTAAGATCAAACTCTGCAGCTGTCCCCTTGCCCTGAAATGCCGGGCAGGCCTGTGCCTGGGGCTCCACCACCCTCATCGCCACTCTCCACAGGCCTCCTTCTCCCACCATCTTCTTCCAAGTGGGCCCACCTCAGCCCCCTGCTCCCCCACCCAGCCAGGGATGGCCAGGACCTCCAATAATCCTGGCCTTGTGCACGTCACTGCTCTGAACAGCCATCCAGGGCCTCCTTCCCTCACGTTGTGTCAATGCCTGGCTCCGTGCCTGCTCACCTGCAGTAGGGCTCTTGCTCTCCACCCCACCCCAACTCCCCAGGTGCACTCTCTGCCTCCCTGGGAGCCTGATCCCTCAGGCACCAGAGCTGCGACCTGCAAGCCCATGCCCTGCCCTTACACTGCTCACAGATGAGCTTAAGAGACGCAGACAATGGCCAGGCACGGGGGCTCACACCTGCAATCTCAGCACTCCAGGAGGCTGATGTGGGTGGATCCCTAGAGCTCAGGAGTTCAAGACCAACCTGAACAAGAGCGAGACCCCTATCTGTACTAAAAATAGAAAAATTATCTGGGCACTGTAGTGGGAGACTGTAGTCCCAGCTACTCTGGAGGCTGAAGCAAAAGGATCACTTGAGCTCAAGAGTCTGACGTTGCTGTGAGCTAAGATGATACCATGGCACTCTACTCAAGGGGACAGAGTGAGACTCAATCTCAAAAAAAAAAAAAGAGAGAGAGAGAGAGAGAGAGATTTCTGCACAGAGGCTATCAGAACCCCCAACCAGTGCTCAGATAGGGGAGTGCAGACCGGGTCCACGCCCAGCAGGGTCCCCCCCCAGCAGGAAGGGGGTGAAGAAGCCCCCTACCAATGATGAGAAAGCACTAGTCTTCAACTGACAGATGCATTTGTTGTGTGCTGAATCATTCTGAATCATGCACCTATATGTGCTGATAGCACCCAACCCTGCAGGAGCCAGGAGCAGGGCTGGAAGATCCCAAGAGGGGGTGGGAGGTGATCCCCACTTCCCAGTCCAAGAGGCTATTCCCTGGCCCAGAACCACATACCTGATGGGACACACACCCTGAGTTGTTCCCTTGCCTCTCTCACCCTGTGCCCCACAAGGACCTGACCTCTGCCTGACCACGTCAGCCAGTGTCTCGCTGGAAGGGGGCCCTCACCTGGGGCAGCTGTGCCTCCCATCAAGGGGACACTGGGTAACGTCTAGAGATGCTCTTTGCTCAACACAGGGGTGCTCCTGGCAATGAGGGAGGGAGGCTGGGGTGCACAAGACGGCCCCCCAGCAAAGAAGTGTGCAGACCACAGAGGACAACAGTGCCAGGGGTTGAGACTTGAGAAACCACGAAGAGCCGATGCCATTTTTCCAACTAATGCTTAGAGGCTCAGGCTCGAAAGGAATTTGGTGTCCAGCAGGGGGCGTAAGATATTCGCGTGTTCCTGCCTGTCTGCTGGGGGCCACACTCACGCCACATGTGTCCCCAACATTTATAAACATGCACATCCCCAGAGCAGAAGCTCATGCAGCCACACAAGGCATGTGGGCCCTCTGTCCATTCATTCAGTCAGTTACTCATACTCATTCAACACTTCTGCACTGCAGACCCTCCCTGCGTGCCAGGCGGAGCTGGTGGGAAGCCATGGGAGGGAGGCAGGCTCAGCCCTTCTGAGAAGTCACATAGGAGAACACACTTTTAAACCCCAAATAAAGCCAAGTAAACCTAAGTGTCACCTGCAGGACAGAGTGACTTTTCTACACTTACGTAAAGCTTAGTAAAGTCCTGTCTAACAAGGACCCACCTCCTGTCTCCAGGTCATGGAAATTGGGATCCAGGCCTCGATCCAGCATCTTGACGATTTTCTCCAGTGAACGATGCTGGATGTGATCCATGCATTTTTTCAGATTGGTCTAAAAGGGGAAAAAAGAAATGTCTCTGTAAGAAACACTTTATGACCTATAGATAGTACAGTTCCTTGCTGGGCTGTGCTCTGGCCGGGGCTCTCCGCCCACCCTGGGGCTTGCTGGACAGTGGCCTCCTGTGTCTGGACCCCCAGGCTGTAGCCAGAGTCCTACACTTGGCAAACATGATCAGCCTGCCCTGGACATGTTTTAAAACCCTTCACTATCCACTGTCCTTATACAATGGACCTAATGCTTGTGTCCTCCCAAAATTCACAGGTTGAATAACCTCCAGGGCCTTTGGGAGGTGATTAGGTCACTAGGGTGGAGACGACAGCCATCTGTGAACCAAAACTGGCCCTCACAAGACACCGAATCTGCAGGCACCCTGACCTTAGACCTCACGGCCTCCAGAAACACATTTCTGCTGTTTTTAAGACACCTAAGGTATTCTATTAGAGTTGTCTAAGGGGACGAAGATGTCTTGCTAAGAGCTACGGGTGGCCCCTCACTTTCAAGAAGGTGAGCTGAGCCTCCCAGAGCACCCTGAAGAACTACAGTTTCTGGGGACCCCGTGGCCCCCTTTGCCTCCATCCTCTGAGCAAGATCCTGGAGTGGGCAACTGTGTTTTCTAATCTCTGAAAAGGGAGCTGTGACAGGAGCAACCAGGAGGGCGGCAGAGGCAGAAACAGCGATGTCTGGTCACCCAGTGGTTCAAGGTTCAAGGTTTAAGGGGAAAGGGAAGCACATGTCTCTCAAGAAATCCCAGACATGAGCAGCTCAACCCCGATGGCAGAGGCCTTTCCTGCCTGAGAGGAATAACGACCTCCTGACCAGCCAGCAGACAGCCCGGCCACTTGCCCAGGGCTGCACGATTGGCACCCTCCCCTGGAGGAATCCAATTTGCCTCGCTGGCCTTGGTCTCCGCCCTGCCCTGTGCTGCCCCAGTACAAGGAGGGAAACAATGGTGGCTTTCAAAACCGGGGGCTCCCAGACCCCTCGGCCTCCTGACTCAAGCCTATTTCCACCTGATCATCTTCAGTACGCTCCAGAAGTAGGACCGATCAAACGCCCCCAACACAGGGTCTAAAATGGTCTCACCAAAAACCTTCCTTGCACGGCTCCGTGTCCGTAGCACAGTGGTTACAGTGCCAGCCACAGACACCAAGGCTGGCGGGTTTGAGCCTGCCCTGGGCGAGCTAAACAACAATGACAACTGCAACAAAAAATAGGTGGGCGTTGCGGCAGGCACCTGTAGTCCCAGCTACTTGGGAGGCTGAGGCAAGAGAAATCACTTGAGCCCAAGAGTTTAAGGTTGCTGTGAGCTGTGATGCCACAGCACTCTACCGAGGGTGACAAAGTGAGACTCTGTCTCAACAGAAAAAAAAAACCTTCCTTGCCATTTGTGAATTAACACTTTTTTAAAAACTCACAAACACATTTTCATCTATACATCTGAGTATAACCTAAATGCAAAACAGCCCAGAAGCACCCAGAGTTGGTGGTCTAAGTCTTACTTCCCAGGAGTAAGCACCCTGTTGAACCAAAAAGTGGCCAGCAGTCAGGGGTCAGGGACGCACCACAGGGCCGGGAGCCAGGCAGAAGGTTGGCCACCTGCCGCACATGGACGATGTGAGCAGAAAGGCAAGTACCCACAGTGAAAGACTAGAACCCACAGGAAAAATCCCGGCCTCTGTCTGGGGGAGGGCATAACAAACCCAAGAGAAACCCTCCGGGAGCTCACGGCAGCCGGTGGGCTCACCTGGAAGGTAGCTTGACTCTCCATAGTGCGCAGAGCTCTGCAGGGCACACTACGGCTACCGCAGGGCAGGGATGACAGCCCCCTCAGGGATCACAGCTTCCTCCTCAGTGTGAGTTAGGCAAGGGGCTCCACCCACACACCCCAGGGCCCTCTGCCCCTCCTGGCAGAGCATCCCTGACAAAGAACAGGGTGCCCATGGCATGAACGTCACATCTGGAACTCAGCACCCGGCTGTGCACACAGGGACCGCAAGCCTCCTGCCAGGTGCCAGCTCTGCAGGCAGCTCCCTGCTGCTGACATGCCATGCAGAACTGCCTGGGGTAGTTTATGTTAAGAGCACTTCTATAAGATTTGTACTGACTTGACAACAGAGGAAACCACTTCAGTGCTCGGCAGGCACTGTCTTCTCTCCACCATTCTGAACATCCAAATCCTGCCCCTATCAGAGCCCCTGCCTCTGAACCCCAGGAGCACCCCCGGATTCACTGCCCCTGCCCTTAACAACTTCACTGAGCAGACCCTGCTGCCCGCTGGTGGCAGTCCTGTACCCCCACCATCACGCCCATGTGTCTCGGCCACGCACCACGGCACACCAGGCACACAGCAGTTACCCCCAGCAAGACGACAATAAGACAAGAAATAAAAATAAAATGCCAAGAGTCCCCCACATACCTTTGTGTGGAGCTTGGCCAATTGTTTCTCATCAAGATGGGATTGTTTATATACCCGCTTCTTGTATCGAAACTGGCACAGAAACAGACAGAAAAGAAAACAAACAAATAAATACTTCACATGACTATTCAGGGGAAAAGTCAACTTTTTCTTCCTTTGCTAGTTCACTGAGGACAGGAAACTCCATAGTAGACTCCTCCAGTTTCAAATAAACTACTAGTATTTTGAGTCTACGACATCCTAAGAATGACTTTTGACAAGATTCTGCAGGAATTTAGCTCAAACATTGTAAGAACAAAACAGAGCAACAGAAAGAAGAAAGGGTAGGGATCCGCTTAGAGCCCAGCTGCCTCCAGGTCTCCCCTCAATGAGCAGGTGACCTTGACCAGGAATCTACAAAAGGGACGTGGCTCCCCCTGCCTCTGTTAAAACTTGCATGAGAAGTGAGGCGGGAGAAGCCCCACCTCCATGTACTCGGACTGGGGAACCACCATTTACGGCATTAAACTGCAGCGCCTCCTCTGAACTGGAAATTACACTGCATGACCAGGAAGCACCTGTTACTCAGATGAAAGTTACTCAGATGACTGTGCAAGAGGCAAGCAGTGTTGTCACAGCCTGACACCTCTGCGTCTCCCAGTACCCTGAAACCCCTGGGTCACTACATGTCACTCGGGCTGGGCACTGTCCCGCCTCGCCTCAGTTTGTCCTTATCTGTTCCTCAGTGGCCTACGGGTCAAATGTGAGCTCCCTGGCATAGCACTTTCCCTGGACAGGTGCTATTTTATCCCTCCCTTGATACCAGCACCCTCCAAGGTTGCACATCAGCTCAGTGGGAGCACAACCACCCCAGATAAAAGGACGGTGCAGGGTAGTGAGTGGGTAAGCTAATCCCAAAACTGATAAAGTTTCCAAAAAGACAACCTTATTCTGCTCTCTCCTCCATGCTAAACAAAACAGCAGTTCTACAAAAGACAAAATTCTTCTTTTGCACAGACTGAAACTTTTTTTTTAAGTGCCCAAATAAATCAGCTGTGAAATCATAAAGTTCTGGGAGACCCAGGCTGCACAGAGCTCTGGGATAAAGTGTGGTCAGAACATCCACATCCCTGCACAGACCCGGCGGGGAGAGCCCCAGGCCCTCTACCTGGAGTCTAGGTTCACCCTAAGGCAGCCACACTATGGGACCAATCGCACCTCTGTGGCAGATTTCAGAAGCCACCACGAAGGACACCAGGCAGAGTCCCCAGCCCACAATAATGTGGCCAAACTGAAAAGTCTCAAGGAATTCAACTCAATGGACCCTTTTTTTAGTTATAAACACTAGTATCTCTTGGCAAGAACGTAGGTTCTCCAGAGGAGAATCTCTAGTCCGGAGCCCTAAGCACAGCTGGTGGCTGAGAGGAACAGCAGCTCAGAACCACAAACGCTCTTCTTGCCATTTCCAGGGCTTCGTAAGTAGCCAACCACATCTCACTGAGATCATCCGAGGCAAAGCGCTCAGTGGGACGCCTGCCCCTGATGTGTCAACCCTCGGGTATCTCAACACTTTGAGGAAGACCACCTGGCAGGATGGTGGGACAGGGGAGTGAATTAATGTAAAAATCAGCAATGAGCTCATGAAAAATGGATCCATCAGGGCAGCAGCCACACGCCAATGTGGTGCACTTGCTGGTAGCCGGGCTTACCCCAGCACTCTGCTCCTTCCCTGAGTCTCACAGTCCTGCCGGAAGTCACACTAACACCTCCACTATTCCATGCCAGGAATCTGGGGCTCCAACAGGCACAGCGTCTGGCTAGAGATGGCACAGCTGTAGGTACTGGGGCCAGAGCAAGACGAGGCTCCTGGAATTTCTGGTCTTGTTGCCCAGTTTTACTCTTGCTATAGAAACCAGCAGCCCCTGCAATGAACCATATTGATTCCTGGCCCG
Source organism: Loris lydekkerianus (assembly GCA_963574355.1). Taxonomy (NCBI): domain Eukaryota; kingdom Metazoa; phylum Chordata; class Mammalia; order Primates; family Lorisidae; genus Loris; species Loris lydekkerianus. Next base: position 15,014 of record CAUYPK010139978.1, on the reverse strand, counting down.
TCCCCTCCAACTAGAGTATAAGTGCCGTGAGATCAGAACCCTGACTTTCACAGTAAAAACACCCACGGTGTCTGCTACTTAGGAGGTCCACACCACTGATTTTTCCCCCAACGGACACCCATTTTACAGATAAGCAAACTGAGGTCAGAAAAGCAGAGAGTTGCTCTAAACCACATAGTCCCCACGTGGTAGCCCATGTTTTCCTCCACGGAAACCCTGGTCCAACACACAATCCACAGTAGGGATCCCAGTAACACCAGCGTCAGAGTCATGATGGAAACTAGAAATATGCAGATGAGGTTACTCCTCAGTCCAGACTGGTGTCTGTGACATCTGCCCCACTCATCTAGTGTCCAAGTAGAGAACCAACTTTGATGGCTTGAGTACTAAGTGCAACCACCCACATGCCCCCTCTCATTGTCTGACAAAGCTAAAACGAGGACCTTCCTCCATAACGAGAGCAGATGTGCAGCAGAAATGACCAAGCACACCCCGCATACGTCGTTGGGAATCTGCATATAAACCTGGGGTGCACCCAGTCGGGGACAGGAAGGCAAGGACAGGGGTTCTGCTTTACATGGCAATATGCGAGGCTGCCCCACTGGACACCTAACCACTTCGCTAGGGAAGCTCCAAGAGTCTGCGGTGGAGAAAGCTGCTCAGAAAGGCTGCTGGTCATTCTTACGTCAGGAAGCAGAAAGGAGGCTGAGCTACGGAGAACAGCTGCAGGGCCACGGCCGCCTGCGCCACAGGCAGGGAGACCAGTCTTTATGCCTCATTCCTGGAAAACCCTTAGAGCCTCCTGAGTGGTGAGAGTCTCCTTGGTATTCAAGGAGATGACTCCCAATTCCCAGGCAGCTTCCAGATAGCGGCTGGTGGCCAGAAAAATCAAGCCAAGATTAGGGGGCTGGGACTTTCAGCCTCACCTGTGACTTCCAGGGAGGGGAAGAGAGGCTGGAAGCCCAGGAGGGCTGGAGATTTACCCCACCCTGCCTAGGGAATAGAACTTCCATCAATATTCTGAAACAACAGGGTTTGGGAAGCTTCTGAGTCTGCAGACACATCCAGGTGCAGGGAGGGTGGTGCCCCCAACTCCGGGGGAAAGACACTCCTGTGTTTGGGACCCGGGTACCTCTTCATCTGCTGTTTGTTCACCTGTGTCCTTCACAACAGACCCGCTGATGGACAAAAGTGCCTTCTTCAGTTCTGGGAGCTACTCTAGCAAAGGAACACACCCAAGGAGGGGGTGGAGGGAACTCCCAGGTAACAGGCCAACTGGGCAGGAGCGTGGGGGACCCTGGGACCTGGCAGTGCTGTGGGGCTGGGCCTTAAACCCACAGTTAATGCCAGAACTGAATTAATTCTGTTCACACAGTTGGCATCCAGAGAGCTGGAAAAGCAGACTTGGGAAAATCTGCGAATTAGGTGATAGTACCCTGCAGGGAGGTATAAGGGGGCCCTTTTCTGTGCCCCCAGGACTCATAGGTCCTAGGAACATGAGCTTGAATCAGACCCCGGGTTTGTTCACACCAAGATTTCTCTCCACAGATTCTCTGAATCTATAGTAAGAAAATGAAAGTATGAAAATTTCATGACCGTCAAAAATTCACAGCAAAATTAGGTGCAACTTCAAGACCTCAAGCTAAGTTTTTAATTTGAGGATAATTTCCCAATCCAAAGGGAATGTGAGTTTAGGTGAGATCTTCCCCACACCCCCACAGCGTCCAGGCTGTGAAGTGAGCAGGGGCAACTGTGGCGGCCACCAACTGAAGTACCTCCAGGGAGGGGACCCCCTGGCCCAGGGGCTGCGGGTACTCGCGCAGCAGCCGCTCCTCGTCCAGGAACTTGCCGTCCCGCCCGTTGCTGGCTGGCTGGAACAGCCCGTAGTTGAGGACATCTTTCAGGCTCTGGTTCAGCGTGCACAGAACCCGCTGCTTTGCAACCCACACTGTGGCGTCCGGGTTGAATCGGATGCATTTCTGCCAAGAAGGATAAAGGCAGCTGGTTAGTGGCGAAGCCCCATCCCCACCCTAGCCCGTCACCCACGAGGGACATGCGATCAAAGACACCAAAGCTACGTGTGTGCACACCTTCCTAACAGTGTCTCAGAGCTTTGGGTGGCTTCTCGGGCTGAGAAATAAAGCCCCCCTAGCTGCTTGTGCAGGGGCATTTAGTAAATATATACATATATGCGCTATATATATTTTTTTGGGGGGAGGGGCGATAAAGTCTCATTTCATTGCCCTGAGTACAGTACTATGGCTTCATCATAGCTCACAGAAACCTCAAACTCCTGGCCTTGAGCAATCCTCCTGCCTCATATAGGCACCTGCCATAATACCAGCTAGTTTTTCTATTTTTAAGAGAGACAGGGTCTTCCTCTTGCTCAGGCTAATCTTGAACTCCTGAGCTCAGGCGATCCACCTATCTCGGCCTCCCAGAGTGCTGGGATCACCCGCGTGAGCCACACCTTCCTTCTTTGGTAAATATTAAAGGGAGAAGCTAAAATGGAAGCCTGGGCCTGCCAGCCTGGGTATTTACAGCATCTTTACTAATCAGTAACCACCTATTGCCTTGGGGACGTTTTACCAACGGACAATCAGCACCTGATTATCCACACACTCCCCCTCCCACAACAGTCTGCTTTGGCAGGGCTGGGTGGGGCCTGAGGACATGCATTCCTCACTAATTTCAGGTGGTCCTCTGGCTGCTGGTCCAGGGAACACATTGAGAACCACAGCTTGGGCACATTCTAATACCAGTTTTAACACCAATCACTTAATTTTAACACCGATCATTCCCTACGCGGTGGATGCCTGGTCTCATCACCTCACTGATGGGAACGTCTTCATACCACCCACGCCGATTTGAAACAGAAGAGCTTCAAAAACACAGGTATCACCCCTCCCAAAGGATTTTTTAAAAAGGTAACTATGACAAATCAGATATTACTCCAGAATTAATAGAAAAGCTAAATACTGTCAACAGGGCCTACAACCAGTCACAAGCACTTCAAAAACATCCTAACACCTCCAAGGACAGGGATGACAACGACTTGGTCCTGTCCCTGGGTCCTATCATTGAGATGTGCCAATAGCCAGGAAAAGCAAAAACCAGGTAAATCTGCTTCCAAACAGACTATTTTTTTTTTTTAATTAAAATTATATCCTACCGTATAGCCATCCATCAGCATGGACTCAAGAATTTGCTTTACTGCTATAAAAGCATTCTGAAACGAGTGAGGCTTGACTAAAGGTGAGGCTGAAACCAGCTTTCTACTGAGAGATTCCATGGGTTTGTCCCCAAGGAGGCAAAAGTCCCTACCATCTTTCCACCAGCCTGGGGGGAGCTCCTCATTGTTGGGAAAAGGATCCTGCTGCCACCAACAGCAAGCAGGGTCTCAGGGGCAGCCAGAAGCCTCCCCGCCTGGGAAATCTGACACCTGTGCAGGAAAGCTCCTATTCGTCCCTCTCCAGTGTCAAGAGCTGAATTCAAGTGTGAGTCTCAAAGCTCCCCACAGGGCTACAAGGCCGTGTGGGTCTGGTTGTTCATTCTAGTAACCTGCAGTGCCCTTCCCAAAACTTCAGGAATGACAAACAAGCTACATCAGGCTCCCCTAAGTCACCTGCTCCTGTCTCAGGGATTGCCAGCCTTGCCAGCTCTGGCGCCCTCAGATACCAGCATTCACAGAGCCTTGCAACTCCCTCCCTGAAGCCTGAGGAGAAGGCCTGCCAACAGGCAAACAGCTCAGTGACCGTTCACTGCCTCTCCTTGCGCCAGGCCCTCAACCTGGAATTCCCCAAAGCCAGACATCCCCCACTGCAGAGGCAGCAATGAATGGGCTTGCAATCACCTCCCAGGTGACTTCTGTGCCACTGCAGGTCATCACAGAGACTGGTGTCCAATGCCATTCACTAGGCAGGGCCAGAAAGGCTGAGTCCATGTGGTGTATGGGCCAGCCCTGCCCAAGGAAGATCCATCCTACTCCCCAAAAATGCCAAGAACACTCCATGGAGAAACTTCTGGAAGGAATAGGAGCTAGGAGGTCAGAAAGGCTTGCGTTTACAACCCAACTATACAAGTCAACCTGTGTTCCTGGGAAAACCTCCCAACCCAGCAGTCCCTCTGGCTCCCTCCATGAAAATCAAAACCATTGCTTAACTTGCAGGGTTGTTGACAGAATATAAAGAATGCATTTTATTATGGGAATCAAATCGTGTCCCCTAAAAAGATGTTGAAGTCCTGACACCCTTATACTATGAATGTGATTGACTTGGAAATGGGGTCTCTGCGGATGTAATCAACTTAGATGAGTTCTCACTGGAGTAGGGAGGCCCCAGGCCCCAACCAATGACTGTATCCTCATAAAGAGAGAAAACCGGAGCACGGCAGAGTGCACACTGGGCTGCGGGCACAGGAAGAGGCGAGTGGAGCTGGGGATGCTGGATCTTCACAAACCAGCCAATACAGAGGGTCACAAGCGAGCCTCACAGCCGGGCAGAGGCCTGGCACAGACTGTCCCTCAAGGCCTCACGGGAACCCACCCTGCTGCCACCTCCATCTCAGGCTTTAGCCCCCAGAACCGTCAGGCAATAAATACCTCCAGGTGCAGCCCCCCCCCTCTGTGGCTGGCTGTGGAGGCCAGGAACTAACAACCATGTACAAGGCAGCACCACCCCCAGCGTCTCAGGGCCAAGAGCTCAGCCAGCTGGGCACTCCCCACTCCCAGGGAACTTCCTTCCGTGCGTGTGTGTGTGTGTCTGTGTGTGTGTCTATGTGTGTGTGTGTGTGTGAGTGATGGGCGCTGCCGGCACAGTCGCCAGCTAGAGGAAAGCCCCTGGTGTGGGAAGATACAGGATGGATCCGCTCTGATTCTTCCCTTCTCCATCACTGACTCACTGCCCAAACGGGCAAACCCCAGTCCCAAGAGCTGGCCTGGTGTAGCACAGGTGCTGAATACTTGCTGAATGAACAATGACTGGGAGCCACAACGTCACCCCAGGCCGCTGCTTGTAGTGGCGGGAGACACATACTCCACTGTCACGTGACACAGAAAAGGGAAAAGCAAAGGCCGCAGCAAGCTCCTTTGGGGACCCAGAGGAAAAGGCAAGTGATGCTGCCTGTTGGGTCCCCTCCAGGGGACACAAAGGGATGTGTGGCTTTGGGGAATTCCAGGTTGAGGGCCTGGCACAAGGAGAGGCAGAGAGGCTGAGATGGGACAGGGATGCATCTTCCAGGCAGAGCACCCGAGACAATCTATGCCGTAAGCAACCTGATGCTCAGTAACATTGACCATGAGGAGTACGGTGTCATCCTTGTGAGATGGTTATTCTTGTACAACACGTTAGAAATGTTCCGAAAGAATGAGCCACATGCTGGTCAGCTCCCAGACAGTACAGGGAAGAACAGCCCAGGAGTCCAGCTCCCAGCTCCTGTCAACTCCTCTAAAGAACTGCTGGGGATACACCCCTCTCTAGAGAGGGTCCAGTACCAGCACTGGGTGGGAGGACATGAAGATGACTGAGATGGGATCTTACCCCTTAAGGAGCTTAATGTCTAGTGAGAGATGATGAGGATGATGGTGGTGGTGGTGGTGGTGATGGTGATGATGGTGATAATAATGGTGGTGGTGATGGTGATGGTGGTGGTGGTGGTGGTGATGGTGATGATGGTGATAATCATGGTGGTGGTGATGGTGATGGTGGTGGTGGTGGTGATGATGGTGATAATAATGGTGGTGGTGGTGGTGATGGTGATGGTGGTGGTGGTGGTGATGGTGATGATGGTAATAATAATGATGGTGGTGGTGGTGATGGTGATGGTGGTGGTGGTGGTGATGGTGATGATGGTGATAATAATGGTGGTGGTGATGGTGGTGGTGGTGGTGATGGTGATGATGGTAATAATAATGGTGGTGGTGGTGGTGGTGGTGATGGTGATGATGGTGATAATAATGGTGGTGTTGATGATGACAATGGTGGTGGTAGTGGTGGTGGTGATGATGACGATGGTCGTTATAGTGGTGGTGATGCAGATGACAATGATGACACCAATGGTATTGATGATGACTGTGATGCAGAGATGGTTAACGTTTATTGAATCCTAATGTATCAGAAACTGTGGTAACTGTATTCACCTTCCCACTACAACCATAAGTGGGTATCATTGTTGGTATAATAGTGATAGTATCTTTACTCAATATTTCCCTTGTGAGGAAACTGAGCCTCAGAAACTCCAAGCCCCCTACTCCAAGGTCACACTTGCAGAACATGGTGGGGATCTGATAGCCAGGTCGAGTGTGCATGCCTCCCAGGTCCCTGACATGGCTCCTGTGTCCCTGATGTGCCTCCCGGGCCCCTGACGTGGCTCCCGTGTCCCTGACGTGGCTCCTGCGTCCCTGACGTGCCTCCTGTGTCCCTGATGTGGTTCCTGAATCCCTGATGTGGCTCCTGTGTCCCTGACGTGGCTCCCGCATCCCTGACGTGCCTCCCAGATCCCTGACATGGCTCCTGAATCCCTGACGTGGCTCCCGTGTCCCTGACGTGCCTCCCGGGTCCCTGACGTGGCTCCCGGGTCCCTGACGTGGCTCCCGGGTCCCTGACGTGGCTCCCGGGTCCCTGACGTGGCTTCTGCGTCCCTGACGTGCCTCCCGTGTCCCTGATGTGGTTCCTGAATCCCTGACGTGGCTCCTGTGTCCCTGACGTGGCTCCCGCGTCCCTGACGTGGCTCCCACGTCCCCGATGTGCCTTCTAGTTCCCACATCCCCGACGTGGCTCCTGCATCCCCAACATGCCTCCTGGGTCCCCGACGTGGGTCCTGTGTCCCTGACGTGGCTCCTGCGTCCCTGACATGCCTCCCAGGTCCCTGACGTGCCTCCTGTGTCCCCGAAATGCCCCCGTGTCCCCGACATGCCCCCGTGTCCCCGACGTGCCTCCTGTGTCCCTGATGTGCCTCCCGGGTCCCCGACGTGGCTCCTGCGTCCCTGACATGGTACACTGCTCTCCGCAGGCATCCACGGCAACCTCAGCGCAGGCAGAACACAAACAATGGGCATCTCCTTGCAGTGGCTCAGCTCCTTGTGCTTTGTAGACATTACGCTTTTGACAAACTGAAGGTTGTGGCACAGCTGCATAAGCAAGTCTCTTGGCACTATTTTTCTGACACCCTGTGCTCACTTTATATCCCTGTGTCATGTTTTAGTAATTCACACAATATGTCAAACTTTTTCAGTATTGCTATATCTGTTTCGGTGATTTTTCACTACTGGTGTAGTTGTTTTGAAGCACCATTAACCGTGTAAGACAGTGAACTTCCCTGCCAACTGTGGTGTGCGTTCCGACTGCTCCACCCTCGGCTGCTGGGCCCTCTGCTCAGGCCTCCCTCTGTGACACAACAGCATTGAAATTAGGCCACCTAATAACCTTGCAATGGCCTCAACATGTTCAAGTGAAAGGAAGAGTGACATGTCTCTCCCTTTCAGTCGAAAGCTAGAAATGATGACAGTTAGTGAAGAAGGTGTGTTGAAAGCCGAGATAGGCTAAAAGCTGGGCCTCTTATACCAAAGAGTAAGCAAAATTACGACTGGAAAGGACACGTTTGTGCAGAAAATTAAAAGCGCTACTCTAGTAAACACGTGAGTGATAAGAACGTGCAACAGCCTTATTGCTAAGATGGAGAAGGCTTTAGTGATAAAAGATCAAACCAGTCACAACATTCCCTTAAGTCAAAAGTTAATCCAGGGCAAGGTCCCAACGCTCCTCAATCCCACAAAGACTGAGAGAGGTGAGGGGCTGCGGAAGAAGAGTATGAAGCCAGCAGAGTCGACTCGTGACATTTAACGCCTTGACAGCCTCCACCCCGCCCCCCCACACACACAGAAAATTTTTCCTCGGGGCCACAGTGTTTTATTACAAAAACAGAATAACAATTTGGAAAACAAAATGATCCTAAAACACACATCAATATAAATGGGTAACGTACAAAGGAGCAAGAGAACTTGAAAAACAGTTCCTAACTCACACGGCAGTTAGTGTGTGAAGGAGGGAATCCGTTTCCATAACGTGCAACTGCAGGAGCCGATGGAGAGGCTGCAACAGGTGACCCAGAAGGTCGGGCTGAGATCAACAAAGGGGGCTACATGAAGCAGCCAATTTCCACTGCAGACAAAATAGAAGTCTATTGAAAGAAAATGCCATCTAGCACTATTATATCTAGAAAGCAGAAGCAGGGCCTGGCTTCAAGGCCTCGAAGGATAAGCTGACTCTCTTGTTAGGGAATAATATAGCTGTTGACTTTAAGGTAAGGCCAGTGGTCACTTACTACATAAAAACCTAGGGCCCTTAAGAATCACGCTGAATCTACTCTGCCTACAAAGGCAGCAACAAAGCCTGGATGACAGTGCATCAGTTTACAGCATGCTTTACTAAATATTTTAAGCCCACTGTTGAGATCTGCTGCTTATAAGAAAGGATTCCTTTCAAAATATTATTATTCATTGACAATGCACCCAAGAGCCCTGACGGAGATAAACAAGGAGATTAATGTTGTTTTCATGCCTGCTAACGAATACAACATTCATTCTGCAGCCCCAGGATAGGGGAGTAATTTCAACTTTCAAGCATTATTATCTAAGAAATACATTCCATAAGGCTACAGCTGCCAGAGACAGTGATTCCTCTGATGGAACTGGGCAAAGGCATCTGAAAACCTTCTGCAGAGGATTCACTATTCTAGATGCCACTAAAAACATGTGTGATTCATGGGAGGAGGTCAAATATCCACATTAACAGGAGTTTGGAAGATGTGGATTCCGTCCCTTGTGGGTGACTTTGTGGTGTTCAAGACTTCAGGGGAGGAGGTTACGTCAGATGTGGTGGAAAGAGCAAGAGTACTAGAGTTAGAAGTGGAGCCTGGAGATGCAGCTGAACTGCTGCAAATCTCAGGAGAGAACTTGAGCAGATGAGGAGTAGCTTCTTATGAATGAGCAAAGAAAGTAGTTTCTTGAGATGGCACCTGCTCCTGGCGCACAGGCTGTGAACGTTGTTGAAATGACAAGAAAGGATTGAGAACATTACATGAACTTAGTTGATAAAGCCGCAGCAGGGTTTCAGAGGATGGACTCCAATTTAGAAAGAAGCTCCGCTGTGGGTAAAACGCTACCAAACTACATCATGTGCTACAGAGAAATCTCGAGACAAGAAGATTAAACCATGCAGCAAAGTTCACTGTTAATCGAGTTTTAGGAAATTGCGGCAGCCACCTCAGCCTTCAGCAAGCACCACCCTGACCAGTCAGCATCATCAACGCAGAGACAAGACCCCTCTCCAGCAGAAAGATCCCGACTTGCTGAAGGCTCAGCTGACAGCATTTTTAGTGATAAAATATTTTTTAATTAAGGTATGTAACACTTGTTTTTTAGACACGACGCTACTGCACACTGAACAGACCACAGCAGTGTAGTAATAACTTTTACACACGCGGTGGCCTGGAGCTGAACCTGCAAGATCCCCGAGGGCTGTGACGATCACTGAGATGACGAAACAGGACTCTTGGGGTCACGGGTGCATCAGGGTGAACACTTCCTGTGTTCAGATCTTCCCATTACTAGTGCATTTGCCTGTGTCAGACATTTACACTGAAAGGGGACATCATTTAATCCCCATAACCAGGAACAAAGTTTAGGAGATTAAATTTTATTTCCAAAGAAGCAAAGTCTAGCCTCGCAGTGTTTAAAAATAAAACTGAAGTAACAAAGCACAGGGTGTGACAGTGTTGGGGGGAGTGACGCCTGGCACGGGGCCGTGGATATTACACATGGCTTCTTCTCTCTGGGAAAAAGACACGGAGGCTAAGAAAAATCCGTGTCCCTTCATCCAAGAACAGGGCTTCAGAGAGCAGGTACAAAAGAAAACCCTCAGAAGAATAACAAAGCACTCTAAACAAAGATTCTCACCTGAGCAGAAATCCACAAGACAAAAAACCATCTTACAACAAGCTCCTGCACCTGACTGGTGGATGGTCACTCTATCCCGGGCAGTTTGACTCAAAGGGATGTGCAGACTGTCAACCCTGAGCACACAGATCAGGTCATTGAAGGGGGACCTGGACACCAATCACCAGGTTTGTAACTTGAGGGCCATCTGCCAGCTGACAACACACAAAACTCCCTCACGGTGCTGCACCTCCTCCCATCCACAGTCCTTCATCCCAACAGCAGAGGCAGGAGCCCCACCTTCTCCAGAAACCCACTGGATGCCCTCGGCCCCTCCCTGTGCTATACTATCCGTGTCAGCCTGGACCTCTCTGGGGCCTCAGAGCACATGGGTCTGCATCTGTCCCCCCACCTGCTGGACCACCTCCCTCCTCACGAGGGTTACCCCAGCGGCCCCACAATGAGCTCAGCCATGTGCCTCAGACACAGGCAGCATCACCTATGGGCCCCCGGCCCTTCTCAAACCAGTCATTACGCCACCGCAGGCTCGGAACCTGCCTCTTCCCTGGGACACAGGGAGAAGCTCACCATGGTCTGGCCCCGCTTCCTTCTCAGGACATGTCCTGTCCGCCAGCATCCCCTTCCTCTCTGCCCCATACACATGCATGCAATACCCAAATACAAACTGAAACACACAGACACAAACACATGTGCACACACCTGCATCCTAGTGATGCACCCCTGGGCACCGCCTGCTGCTGTCTCTCCAGCAGAAGCTGCACCACGCCTTCCCTGTCAGCCCGTTCCCTGGATGACATCTCTCTGGCCTCCTGCCAAGCTGAGCTGACCACTGGGCATGCTCCCAGAATCCTAGGAGCTAATCCTGCTGACCTCTGCCACCTTTCCAGCCACTCCATCCTACGTCTCCTGGGAGGTGGCACCATCATGTACTTTGGGTTTTCCCTGGAAATGTTCCACCTTACCTTCCCTAATAAGCAGGAGTGAATGGCTCTGCCACTTGCTGGCCTCCTGGTACAGCTCGCTGAATGCTGCAATTCCAGATCCACTTGAACACACTAGTTTTCTGAGCTAAACTGGGAGGCTCAAGACACAGAAGACTTGCAAGTGGATGTAACGAGATCTCCACCCCCCAAATCAGGGTAGCTTCTCACTGTCTCTACACAGGCCTGCACACATCCCGGGATCTGGGTGGTGGTGAGATGGGAGAGGGGCTGACACGGTGGGAACTGTAAAACCTAACCGTGGGAGAAGGCGTTTGTGGCCAACAGCAGCCTCAACATAATGACATATGACAGCATATGACATAGGACTCCTTCAGGCCAGCTTCAGCTCTCTGGAAGTTTCTTTTGCACACCAGAGGCCTGTGTCCACAAAAGGGGCGTATGCTTAGCAGATAAACCACCCACATCGTCCCCAAGATGCACCTTCCCCCGGATCTCCTCCTCCCCACAATCTCTATCTCAGCACCACTGTGACATGGGGTGGATGGGCACGCCTCCCTGCCCTATCCAGCTGCCTGAGGACATGGGTTTATTTACACAACACCCGATACTTATAAATGTTAACAGAATTGAACCACATTGGACAAAACTCCAGAAATGGAATACTCCTGGGTGGTATAATACAAAAGCAAAGAAAGGTCTGGACTTAATAATGATGTAACAGTGGGGTGACGGAAGCACCATTTGTTGAGGACGTGCTTTGTATCAACTACACGGTGCATACATTATCTCAGTTAATTACAGCAAGGACTCTGAGAAGGCAGATGACACCACCAACGTTTGCAGAGCTGTAAGTGACAGAGGTAGGGTCCGCCTTGTCATTAAACCACATGAAATACTGGCCCTCCCATGAATAAAGTTCATGGTCAAGGTCAAGTGAAAAATGAAGAGAGATGGGGAAACAGGCTCGCCTATTTGGTTAATGCAAGTTACAGGTATTCTGCATGATGAAAGGCTAAAAAACAAAAATACCCACACAGTGTGCGGAAGGCTGGAGTCGGGGACAGGCAGAGCCAGCTGCCTGGCCTGGGTCTGCCCTGTGAGCTGAGTGTACGGGGCCCTCAGTCCTGGAAGCTGGAATGATGAGAAGGAAGCATCCCAGTGTCATTCCACTCCCCCCCACCGGCCTCTACCCTTGGCTTGCAGGCGGCCGCCTCCTGTGTCCTCACATGGTTGGCCCTCTGCACTTGTCTCTGCCCTCATCTCCTTTTCTTATAAGCACACAAGTCAGACTGGATCGGGGCCCACCCTAACAGCCTTGCTTTACCTTGATTACCTCTGTAAAGACCTTAACATTCAAGTTTTCATTCTGAGAGCCTGGGGTTAGGATTTCTACATAGGAATGGAGGAGTGGGGGGAGTGGGGTGGTTAGGGAACATGCTTAGCCCACAACCGGACACATGCGTATTGGTGACAAACTCACATAGACGACAGTGAATCACAAAACCAATGCTGATGGGGACCTGCCCTACAGGGCAGGAGGAGCTTCTGGGCCTCAGGCTGTTTGGATTTGCAGCCATGTGGCAAGAGAATTTCATAGAAGAGACTAAATTGCTTTCCAAATCTGTTCCAGGCCCTGTGAAATGAAGATGACTATGATGGTTCTTTTGTGAAGTTGTCATGAGGGTACAAGAGTGTCCAGACAAGTCCTGAAAGAATGGTAAATACTGTACTATGCAAAAACAAGGACTGCTCCAGTGGGTTACCTGCAGGCGTGGAAGGGCTGGAATTACACCAGGGTACTCGAGCATCTCTGCCCAGCCTGGCGAGGCTTACACCATCCTCACACTGGACTTCCACCCAAGGAGCCCAGCAAAAGCCACATGAATGAGGGCGAGAAGGGGCCAGGACCCACAGCTGGAAACACAGACCCCAGAGAGAAGAAAGACCCCAGCTCTGCCAGCGCCTTCCAGCAGCACTTGGCAGGAACTGAGAAAATTCTAAAAGAAATGCAAGCTCTGAGCATGTTGTTCACTACAAAGATAAGTGTCTCCGGTTCCAACTTTCCATTATGGCTACGGTTTACATCACCATCAGTTTCTTCACGACATATTTTTAAAGATGCATAATAAATACAAGCTTAGCAGAAGCCATTAAAAGGCACATTTCAGAGTCTTCTGGCCTTTAATAGCTGCTCATCTGCAATTTGCATATTTGCACACACTTCTGAAAAATAGCCAAGTCCGAGGTCAACTGAAACTGTAATTGGGTTATTTCCAAATGCAATTGTCTAAATGAAATAATACCTCTTGCTGTGGACAAAGGCTCATCGGTGGAGTACTTGTAGCAGCAAATAATAAACACTGCAATAGATAACACACGACACTTAAAATCAGGGCTTCTAGGAGAACAGGGAGATGCCGGTGAACTGGATCCAGAGGACGCCGAGGTCCAGGAGTCAAGCCAATACTCCTGCACGCTGAGATACTAACAGAAGGTAATGCAGTCGCAGAATTGTTTCTCCAATTAGAACATTTTTCAAACAGTCCAATGGCAGCCCCTGGATGGTGAGGCGGGGGTAGGCAGGCTCTATCTCCTTGTGAGTTTTACTCACCCTGCTATCACCAAGGTGACACTGAGCTGAGAGACACTGCTTGGGCTCGCCAGTGATTCGTGTTCTCCTCAGAGGTGAACTCATTTTCCTCTTAATAGCCATGATTTTAGGCAGAGCCATCGCAGAGCAGAGGATCAGATGGTAGCTGGAGAAGTCAGTGTAGGAGCAATAAATTAAAACAAGAATGGGATGGGGAGGGAGTAGGAGTAATTAAATAGCCCTGACGACAAACACAAAGCACTCGCCATGCACCTGCAGGGGGGTTCATTTAACACATCATCTTCGCATCCCGTTCCCCGGGAGGTAGGTACCAGCACCCTACGGCCAAAGAGGAACACTCCAAAAACTTTAAGGCTGTTTCTGGAACCACAGGCTCCAAGAGGAGCTGAGATCATGGGAGACCCTGAAGGCTTGACTGGTGGGGTTCAGCTCCCTCCCACCAGCACAGGGACAGAGCCTGAATCAGGAAGATCAGCCCAGGAGGAATCGGGTCACGAAGTCAATTAGAGAATTGCTGCCCTGTGTCTACCCAGAAAGGAGGCCATGAGGGGGGAAGTCAGAGCTAGGAGAAGCTGAGGCAGACACAGAGGCTGAGGCATCATGAAATCCAATCGCAGAGCAAAGGTGCCAAGACAAAGCCTCGCCCTTCGATTTAATGCAGGAAATTAAATATTGACGATTCAGGGCCCTGGTGTTGCCACCTTCTGGATAATTCTTCCTGGCCAGGGACATCATCGAAGGGGATAGCTGCTCCTGCCAAGCATGGCCTTTGACACCAGTGAAGGGGACAGCCGCTCCTGCCAGCCTAGACTTCCCACAGCGTAGGGTTTACAAAGCTTTTCCACAGAATGTGCCGTACTTCCAGCTGCTGACGTTATTCTCTCAAAGAGATGTAAATAGCATTAGATTAGTTCTAAGCTTCACCATAAGAGCACCCCAAGTCAGGCATCCATGTGTAGACTACACCCCTGCACGTTGGACCAGGCCTGCTCATATCTAAAACATTCACCTTATGGGGAAAGTGTGAAATAGAACTCTAATAACACACAAAACCAACTCTGGTCAAGCAAGTTTTGGTTTTTGAAAAAATGACACAGCCTTTAGCAAGTGAGAAACAGGAGATGAACAGTGGCCAATAAGAATGATCAGGCTTGACTTTCCCCCAGTAAGAACGATCAGGCTTGACTTTCCCCCAGTAACAATGATCAGGCTTGACTTTCCCCCAGTAAGAACGATCAGGCTTGACTTTCCCCCAGTAACAACGATCAGGTTTGACTTTCCCCCAGTAAGAACGATCAGGCTTGACTTTCCCCCAGTAACAATGATCAGGGTTGACTTTCCCCCAGTAAGAACGATCAGGGTTGACTTTCCCCCAGTAACAACGATCAGGCTTGACTTTCCCCCAGTAACAACGATCAGGCTTGACTTTCCCCCAGTAACAAAGATCAGGCTTGACTTACCCCCAGAAACAACGATCCGGCTTGACTTACCCCCAGTCACAAGGAGG